>JADLZK010000245.1:0-56034 GCA_015847255.1 Hyparrhenia diplandra | reverse complement strand
TTTCTTCTTAAATATGACAAAACAAAAATCTGGCATGATGATCTCTAATAACTAGGAGAATACCCCACACGTTGCCATATGATTTTTCTTAAAAATAAATCTATATCACACATAGCATTACTATAGGTATTCTGTATAATGTCTTAATTGGACTTGCAAGTTATTTCATTGTATTAGATTTGATAAAAAATCAAAAAGCTAATTGAAGGAAACCTAATAAAAAGTATTTGATTACATTATATAGGAATGGGTGATGAAAAGAAATAGCGTATGTAGATGACTTGTATGTTAATAGCTTAAATATTATATTCAAAGTATTTCACATGATATAGATGACATGAATATTTTTTTGTAATTAATAGGGCATGACATGGACTTAGTGGAAAATGATGTGAACACTTTGCAAGAAGGGATAAAACATTTAGTGATGTCACATTTTTTTTTTTGGAAATGGATTTAGTGATGTCACATAGGGTGTGTTGTTTGGTTGGGTTGTAGCTTTGCAAAACGTAGCTATCAGGAAGTCCAGAAGCGCCTTTGGTCAAGTAGCGGTGGCTTTTGTACAAAAATGCTAATGTATTCTTCCACTTACACTAGAACATGTTCATAATAATATGCTTGTGTAGTAGCCATTGTTTATAACAAGAATTAATCTTTTGAAAAAAATAAAGATTAAATGTCCTCCCTGAAAAAAAAAAACAAGTAGCTCAAATTTCTGCTTCTCGCATATGATTTCCAATGAGGCAATCACAAGGGGATGGTAAGTCCCTTTTTTCGTTTATCTACCATATCATAACCATGCAGGGAAAAACCAGTAGGCACGAGGGTACAACCCGATTTGATGGGCATTGAGATAGCTTGGGAGGATCACAGCAAGGTAACATATATCTTGCACTCTCATCTCTTTTGTTACCTTGCAAAAAAAAAAAAAAATAAAGAAAACATTAAAATAAAAAATATGATTGTCTTGTTCTCTTTACAATGTCTTCACCTCTCTTGGATGAATCTTGTTATTTTTTCATGCTTCCTTTCTCTATGCTAGCATGTTTTTGGTTTGAAAGTTTTGGTCATACGTGTGATCATAATCCCCATAGGCTTACTAAACTAAGCATGATGCTTAGGTTAGCTAAGTCTAGCTTAATCAAAGTAAATATGGAGTTAAGTTTGATTATTGAACCAAAGTTGTTAGTACTGATTTTGGTCGATCATATAGACTAATTCATGTAGGAATTTGTCAATTTTATGAGGGTAAGTCCTTGGGATGACAATGGAGATGAAAAACTTGTTTAGTGAAGCAAAAAAACTATAATAATAAAATAATGATAATAATAATCCTTTCAAACCCAAGCATGTTTCTCTTGCTATCTTGATACAACCATAAGACAAGCTTGGGGAGGAGTCTCTTAGCACGCTCAAGAGAAGCCACAAAACCACAAATCGGGTCATGGTATGCACCAACTAGTTGTATTCCCTACTAAATCATGGAAGGTAAGTCATAAGCTAGCTTAGGGTAGAACTCCCACAAAGGTAACTTGTATCTCACATTCCTTTTAGTTATTTTCTTTATATTAGAATGATGAGATATGATAAATAGAACAAAATATTTATTCCCTCTCATATGTATTAAGGAATGCTTGTTTCTCCTATTCAATGATTAATAGTTGCTTTGTCTATAATTCACTTGTACCTAGTTTATAACTTTGTATTCCCCAATGTTTAAGTTTGTTGGATAAAAATGCCTCATCCTAAATACTTGATGAATTGTGGGTTTCTAAATACAGGATCCTTTTCTAAGTAGTTGTCCGATATGATATGGTACAAAATGGATTCTACTATGAGTTTGTTCTGAGAGAAACTTGACATCTGAAGATTTGTTTTTAAAATGCAAAAACTCAAAAGTTCCTCAATGATCATAAATATCTGCCAGAGCCATATGACATGCTTTACATATTCAAAATCTTAGTTATATCTTTGCTTGTTGAACTTTTGAGCTCTTTCAAATTGTTGAGATACTTTTCATACTCCTATGGTCAAGATACACGTACACCCACCAAATAAAGTCAACTCTTACACTGAGAGTCATGCACAATATGCACTTTGTCATCCACCAAAAATAATTACTCTTTTGCATTACTATCGTGGTATCTCTATTCATCAAATATTTCATATGCCAAAATAAAAAGACAAGGGCTATGCTAAAAAAAAAAAGAAAAGAAGAAAATCCATGCCAAAAGGGGCATGAGAGGAAAAAATGGACATGTGTCTAGCCAATAAAAAAGATGACGGCAAATCAAAGCCCGTCCTCCAAAAAAAGTGATGATACCCCCATACTTTTCCAAAAGCATTACAATCCAAAAAGAGAATCATGATGCAAATAGGAGTACCAAAAAGATATTACACTTTTATTCCACACACTTGCACATCTTGATCAAAGTTTATGACTTGCATCAACACTTGGTCCGGTTTTGACCTAGCAATATAAGTGATACAAGAATGCCACACTTTCATACCTACCCAAAACTCCACTCAAATGCCTTGTAGTGGTAGGCCATGAAAAAGGTGAGGTTATGCTCTGAAGAGCTCTATACACTTGAGTTGTCGAGAGGAATCATTTGAGGTACTTGTTTTTATTTCTCAAACTTTACAAAACCTCGTGGTGAATGGTTGATCAAAGAATGATTTACTAGTGTTTCTGTTATAACCATTCGATCTTGCAACCACCGAAGAACTTGGATAAGTTATAAGCCCCACACAATAATAAAGGGTGGATAAAAATGCCAACTTATTTAAAATGCGGAAGAATACTTCAAGTATAAGCATGGTAGTTTTCAAATTATATCGTCATTGAAGCAACTCCCCGATCGACATCCAAGTATTTAGCTATTTGCTCGACGAGCAAAAGTTGTTAATGGGGGGACTTGTCGGGTCATTATCGACCATTTTATACCACCAATTTATATCCCAAATCGGGGAAACAAGGATACTTATGACACATATGCATATGCTTTTTTGACCTAGTTCCACTTGTTTCTTGAGAAATCATGTTTTGCGTGACAAACATCGAAACAAGAGAAAATATACAAAGTAAATAACAAAGCGCCAAAAGCGTAACACACATTCTAGAAATGCACAATCAAAGGGGAAGTACGTAAAGCCCACCTCAACAAACAAGTGGGGATCAAGGACCTCCGATCCTTGATCTAGGCCCATGAGAGAACCACCACGCCAAGGTCGGTGGCGATCGGGCCCACCTAGGGTCCGGCCGAAATGCTTGTCCGGCCAGACCCGTAGCACCACCTCTCAATCCCAAATTTCTCTGGGCGGTTGCATGCCGCCATGAATAGGCAAGTGTGCTTCCTTATTCACTCATGCCAAACCAACTATCCTAGGCTACAAATAGATGGGGAGGGCTCCATTATTCAAACACACCACACAAAGAGCCTCTCCCTCACTTGTATCTCTTTTTATACTTTTTAGTAGTGTGTATATGGAGTTAGGCAAGAATCTTCATTGGAGAGCTTGGACCTTGGAGTATTCTTAGTATGAATAATATGAAGAGTTCTTTGCTTATTCAAGTTCTTTATTTACCATTATAGTTGTGCTATAGAACTAGAGTATAGTTTTCATGTTATAATCTTGACTTATGAACTAACATATGGTTTGTATGTTATTATCATAAAATGTTGTTCTTTTGACATAATCTTGACATATGAACTAGACTATAGTTTTCTATGTTATGATTTTGTCATATAAAACTTTTATGCTTAATCATTCATACAATATATAACGTGGAGTTTAGGTGGCGGTCCGTCGCTACTTTTAGGTATGCCCATGTTCTAGCTTGGTGATCCATAGGGTCGAGTCCTAGAGGATGTGGGTAGTTCCTTAGTATGTGGGCATGGAACTTGGGTGCACAGAGCCTTCTGATATGATGGTGCCCCTACGGTAGTGAGGTAGGCGGCGTGTGGTGACAACCATGTCCGTCCTTTGCACTCCTCCACGCCCAGTATTGTGTAGGACTTCTTAATGTGTATATCAGCTAGTAAACTAGCTACGGGCATCTCACCGCTCATATTGTATCTCAGATAACTTGCATGAGAATTAACTTGTTCTTTTGCACAACTACATGGGATATGCCTACTACAAAATTTTTAGGTTATTCTTTTTTATTCTTTTATTTCTTTCTATTACCTTTATCCATGAGATTGCTCGAGTGTGTTTGTCAAGTTATCCTTTACTTATCATGTTTTATCTCTCAAGTATGAACTTTGGTCTATTATACACTCATGTTATCTTGTCGTTGTTCATATTAGAGACTTTTACACCATGCCTTCCTTTGGAAAAATATAAATGAATGATACGCAAATACTTCCAGGTGTAATGCTACATTGCTAGGATATATCTATCCTGGTGATGACGCTAAGAAACGCCAACACTCCCCCACATAATCTATCCTGGTGACATTGCTAGAGAATTCAAGCAACTTGAATTTTTCTAATTGATTAGTTGATCTTCACAAGGTAAGCATATACTCGATATATCCTACTGAAGTAGTAGAGCTACTATAGAACTACACTAGGACAAGATAAACAAGTAAATGGGCAAGTGTGGTATGGAGAAAACCACAAGGGAGACAAGATGTGACAACTTCTTTTTTTTTTGAGATTTAGTTGACTGCCAGCAACCTTCTCCAAGTTAAATAAGTCCTTGGATTGTCACTCCTCTATAAGCCTAGCAAGCCCTCAAGCTTGCCCATCAATGTATAAACCGGCCGATAGACAAGGTACTCCAACAAGCCTCTTTTTATTCCACTAAAGTTGCTCTACACTATTCCCAAGAGGATAAGCACCAAGCCACATACAAATCTTTCACCACAGCCTCCACAATCACCGTAGGGTGCTTAAAGTGTCTAGAAACGGAAACCACAAAGAGTAATAAGAAATCCACAACAACAATGAACTATATTGTGCTACAAGATGCTACTCTTCCATTCTAAATATAATAAGACCTTTTGGCTTTTTCTTGATACATAGCTTGTACCACCAGATGCTATTCTGCTCATGAGGGTTCATAAAAGTCGCTACACTGGTTCTGTCAAACCTTCTTCACCAAGAATGACAAAAAAAAGTAATCCAAGAGTTCGACAATGACCGCCAAGTATGTCTATGCAACGAGATCGAAGCACTTTTAACCCAAATTGGTCTCCTGCAGCCTACCAATACCAGAGCAGATTTTAAGGACATCTCCATGGATTCATTGAGGCACTACTAAAGATTGGAAAGAAATCGGTAATTTTACAGTTCCTTCGCCTATCCAAATACGCCCACTTCATTCCATTATCACATCCATATATAATAACCCTCGGTATCTCACAGGTTTTTCTCTAAAATAGTCAAGTTGCATGGTCTATCCCGTACCATTGTTAGTGACAGGGGATGTTTGTTTTCACCGTAAGTTCTGGACAGAACTATCGACATTAAATTACATGCCACATCAAGATACCACACTCATGGCCAATCGTCAGGTAGTCAACAAAGTCATAACTATGTATCTACGATGCTTTACCGGAGATAAACCTAAAGAATGGGTCGTCCTCTATGGCTACCTTGGCTAGAATTTTGCTATAACTCTTCATATTAGTCCATTAAGACAACAAAGTCATATGAACTATGTCACCACGCTAAAAGTTGTATCATGGGCCCTATTGGCGGTCACCAACGATTACATTTTTAACGCCAACATCCTACCATAAAGGGGGTGAAACTATACATTATCATACTCATATACATTTATAACTCACATATTTCCACTTTGTAGTGTCCAATTTATTATTGTGCAGATTTATATAAGAAACAAGTGGAAAATGTACCAAAAGGCGCCCCCTGAAAGCGTATTCTCAAGAACATCAAGCCCAAGGGAGAAATGGACCAAAAACGCAGAACCGGGCCGAGCCAACGCCGCCCTACAACTTTTCGTGCCCAACAACGCCACCTCGCCGGCCTCGAAGCCAGGCCGGCCACAGCAGGGTGCGCGCGCACCACCTGGTGGTGGCCGCACCCCGGCCGAGGGCGGTTCGGCCCAGCTTCGGGGAGGCGGTTTTGTTACCTTCCATAACGGGCACTACCGACGCGTTGGATGGTCGGTTTGGCGGATTTGGAAGGTGTTCCTAGGTCGGTTTTGCTCCTTCCATGTGGGGATGACCATCTTCCAAAGAGCCCCCCTCTCCTCTACCTATAAAAGGAGGCTCTCTCCCCCCTCATTCAACACACACCAATTCCATACAACACAAGGAGGAGCCACAATGTAATAGAGAGGAGAGAGTTCCATTCTTGCTCTTCTTCCCCCTCTTAGTTCTAATGGAGAGTGAGAGGAAAGGCTAGAAGGAAGTTTGGTTCCTTCTACCCGAGTTGTCGGTCCGCCCTGGTGTGCCGCGGTTCCTAGGAAGTCGGAGTGCGGAGTTGTCGGTACCGGCAAGCTTTGTACCTCTACAAGCTACTTACACTTTGGTGAGAAAGCTTGTGATTATCTTTCGGCTTATTGTTCTTCAAGTATATTATCTTAGCTGTTATAGACTTGCGGGGATCGATAGTCGTACCTTTGGGTCGTAACTCTTGGAGAAGGAACTCTTTGACCGGGGAACCTTGATCAACCCAAGAGTTGTGGGCGGTAGTGCAAACGTGGTGTTTGGGCTAGCGTTCACCTATCTTTGTGGCGCATCCCACGGTTGAGGGTAGGCGGCTTGGTCATGACAAGCCTTGTCCGTCCCTCGAAATCCCCCCCCACGCTCGGGTGTGGTGCGGTGCTAATTACCGGACTACTTGTTGGGCGCGTCTTGTGTGCTGGCTTCTAAAGGAGATAACAAGCCCTAGAAATCCCCTGCCCAAAAACCTAAGCCCATAAAGATACCTCACTATCCATAGTTACCCTAGGGGTGGCCCTGCTCAAAGATTAGAGCGCAACCGTTCCCTGTGGAAAATACGATACCCTGAATATTTCCGGATGAAAGCTACAACGACAATTCCGTGCGCTTGCGGATTTATTTGTGTGCGTTAAGAAACGTCAACAGGCCCCTACCTGCAGATCCACCAGAGGTGACCACGCTTGCATGACAGTACACCACTCCCTAAACCGGAACTAATGTTGAGATATCGTATTGACTAGGGTCAACTTCAGATCTTAATTAAATGGAAGAACCAATTTGCAGCAGAATCTTCATGGGAAGATGGTGAATTATTGAAACAAATATACCCAAAATTCCAGCTCAAGGAATCTCTAGACGGGGAGAGATGTCATGATCAACAAGAGGCATAACAGAAATAAGCAAAATGGCTTAAGAAATTCACATGTGGAATTATGATCATGCCTCAGCATTCCTAGCATGATCCAAGAAATTCACATGTGGAATTTGTTTCGCTCTCCCTCATAGGGAAAAGCAAAACAATAGTACACTATTGTCGTAGGAAATTTGAATGGGGACTGAGAAGAACTCAAAGACAATTTTTGTCTAGCATTCTTCCCCATCAATGCCTACCAAGGACAATCCTCGATCTCAAGTAGGATGAGAAGGAGTCCATAGGTGCAGCCTAGGCCAGATTTATAATGTTTATACATGTTGGCCTAGACTTGTCTTTTCCCGATAGTGTGCCTTTGCATATGTTTTTTAGGTTTTGACATAGATGCTGCCCTATGCCTTGACATGACCGTTGGAGGGTTGTTTGCACGTAAACCTACAACGGAACATAGGAAAACCCTTGAACACATCTTAGAGAAGCTTGCTTCTCCCGTTGTAGAACCTATTCCCCTCCATATTAAGGGCATGTCAAGCATTGAGGAGCCCCTCATCGGTCGAGTCATTCCCCGCACCGCCATTGGAACCGACTGTTGAGCCCCTCTCCGAACCACGAACACCGAAGGAAGGAATGCTTCGTCCTTCGGAGTTCACGATTGAATTCAAGGATGATGACGAAACCTCGTAAACCGAGGTGCACTTAGACCATCATACCTACCTCATCCTTGATTTCGATCTTCTCATAGGCTACCCTCTCGAAAAGCTTTTTCATAAAAAAAACCTATAGAGGGGAGCCGTGATGAGAAGTTGGGAAAGATTGCTTCCGCCTCTTGCACCTAGACATCCCAAAGGCGAAGCATCTTCCCAACCAAAACTCGTTCGAGGAGGCGAAGTTTATAACTCTATTCGCTTCACCCAAGTTGTTTCCACATCTTAGTGAAACGAAACACCCTGTCGCCCCTCACACGAACACAAGTCTTGTCCCTTTGGCCGATAAAACATTGTTCTTGACAATGGTCAAGATTCAATGTTCGTCCTTCATGTCACATCTTTTGAGGATAAACCCTCATGTGCCATGGACATGCACGAAGCGACAACTCTTGAGACCAAGTGGAAATCTATTTTTTGAGCATAACAAGTTGTCAATTGAGACTTCCTACATGCTCACCTTTGGGTCTTCTTGAGTTTGTCTTGCTTCTAGCCGAGTGCTTCGACGAAAATTACAACCACCTCTTGGTTCTCTTTGTAAACCTTTTTAAGAATGGTTGCAAGCCTCGTAGTAGCATGATGACGCTAACCTTGCAGCTTGAGCGTAATGCTAAATTCTTAGTGGTGAAACTGGGAACTTCACCACCACCAGCTGCAGGATGTTTTCCCACGGTCAAGCTTACGACCATAAAGAAAGCACTGCCAGGAGATACCCTGGACTATCTTAAAAAAAAAAGAGCACAAAAAGTCTTTCTCTCTTCTTATTAATAAAAGCAAGAACATGTTATCAAGTTAGTATGCACCTTCGGGTATTCTTGTCGCTAACCATTTCAGGTGGAGATCGATTAAGAAGAACAAAGAGGCATGCGACGCTCGAGAACATGAGGGCTACATAAAAAAAAAACTATGATGTCCATGGGTGATAGAACATGCTCAAGAGGAGACCCGGACCTTGCACACTTGACTTTTTCACAAAAGTCTAAGTGTGGGGGAAGATGGTGACAATCTCAAGTTCCATCCACCAAGGGATCATACAAAAAAAATGATGAGGGTGAATAAAAGATGATGTCAGCCCTGCCTTGCTAAAAAAAAAGAAAAAAAAAGAGAGAAATAGAGATGGAGAGAAAAGAAAAAAAAAGAAGAAGAGAGAGATTAAAAAAAAAACAAAAAGTAGAAGAGAGAAAGTGAAAAAAAAAGTGAGAGAGAAAAAGAAAAAAAATGATGTCGAAAAAAAAGAAGAAGAAAAGAATAATAAGAGAGAGAGAGGAGTAGGTTGGCCCCACGTGGAACGATAAATACCAATGTGCTACCTGCTCCACCCTTCATGGCTTCAACAAGCAAGAAGGCCCTCCTCTCATCCTTTGCTGCTACCATCAAGGCCCATGGCCCGCATACATGTCATATGTGTGTGGCCTAGCCTTGAGATGCGCCTGGGCTGAGCTATCAAGCAAACCGCCGCAACAACCTCGATGCTTCATCCATAAAAGCTGACGGTATTTACACTCGGGTATGCAAAGGTAATGTTCACCATCTCCTCACTCATTTCTTGTCTCCATGAAAATAAAACTTTATGCTTCCCATGCCATGACACATGCTTTGAGTTTGGGTGTACCTACATGGGCCCATGTAATACATTCATAGGTCTTTTTTAAATTAAGCGTGGTGCTTAGGTTAAAATGATCTCCTTTAATCAAAACTTTGACTTGGTGTCGAGCTTGGTTAATGAACTTAGAGTTTTGTTGTCATGATCTATGGGAGTATCTTATGTTGGAGATACGTCAAGGCTATGCTTACACTACCTTTTTTATGAGCCTTGCTTGAGTCATGATGAGGTGAACAAATAAAAATAAAATAATAAAATAAAGTTCTCATAATAAAAGGCTCCACGGTATTCATGCCGGTAGAGCCATGTATTTGTTTCCTTTTGTTTTGTTTTGTTTGAATAAAAGAGGTACAAGAATAAGTGTGGGGAGATCTCTCAAGCATACATGCACACCCATCTAAGATCTCCCCAACACAAATGCACAAACAACGAGCAATTCACGATGGAGAAGGACAAGGCGAACAACTACCATTAACTCCTTCATCTTCAAACGCGGTGGTTTGTGCAAAACTCTCACTCTCACATCTCATAATAATAATAAAAAGGGGAGAGAAGAGAAGGAGGAGAGGAGACAAGCCTTTCAACCCCAAGTTCCTTGTCCTGTTTTTGTGATGACATCAAAAAGACAAGCTTGGGGAGCCTCCAACCACGCGACCAATCACAACTCAAATCATTATGCGCACAAGCTAGCACAACCATGAAAGGTAAGTAAAGAGCTAGCTTGGGGAGGACTCCAAGAAAGGTAACGTGTATCTCACATTTTGATTATATTCTCTATCTTATGAAATGATGAGTTATGCTATAAAAAAAGAGAGGGAGACAAAAATTCCATTCCTATACATATGAGCTATGAAAATGTTTAGTTTTAGTCCCTCGTTGAAATGATGAATAGTTGCTACGTCTTATGTTTCGCACCGCCTAGTTTATAATTCGAATTTCTCTAAAGTTTGGGTTTAGTGGCTAAGTCTAAAAACTCATCCTGAAAAACCTGATTCATGTGGGTTGCATAGGCTCTATCTAGTCTAAGTTGTTGCCAAGTATGATATGGTACAAATAGATTTGCTATGATTTAGTCCAAAAAAGAAAACTTGACATCCGGGAATCTTCTAAAAAAAAAAGAAAGAGAGAGAAATGATATGGGCTATGCTAAAAAAAAAAGAGAGAAGAAAGAAAAAAATGAGATGAAAAATGGACAAGTGTCCGAGGGTGAGTAGAGCCCACATCTCTAAAAAAAAAAAAAAAGAGAGAGGAAATAAAAGACAAAAGTCTAGGGCAAGTAGAGCCCACCTCTCCAAAAAAAAAAAAATATATATAGCAATAAAGCCCATACTTTCTCAAAATAAATTTTATCTAAATAAATAAATCCCTAGATAAAAAGTTGATCAAAAGGATGAATGATAAGTATTTACGTTATAACCGTTCTATCGGCAAACCGCCGCCCAAGACTTTGAGAAAAGCTAAGAAGCCCCGCTACGATGAAAGGTAATAAAGGGTGAGAAAAAGATGTGCCATTTTATTCAAACTCTAGTAGAAAATCTTATTATAACCCCGGCACTTGTGAAATGTAATCGGCATAGTAGCAACTCCCCGATCAACAACCAAGTACTTATCTTTTTTGCTCGAGGACGCAAAGGGTAAGCTTGGGGAGTTTGTTGACGTCACGAACGACACATTTTTAACGTCAACATCCTACCATAAAGGGGGTGAAACTATACATTATCATACTCATATACATTTATAACTCACATATTTCCACTTGTAGTGTCCAATTTATTATTGTGCAGATTTATATAAGAAACAAGTGGAAAATGTACCAAAAAGGCGCCTCAAAGCGTATTCTGAAGAACATCAAGCCCAAGGGAGAAATGGACCAAAAACGCAGAAGCGGGCCGAGCCAACGCCAGCCCTACAACTTTTCGAGCCCAACAACGCCACCTCGCCGGCCCGAGCCAGGCGGCCACACGGCCGGTTGTAGCGCACCACTGGTGCGGCACTCACCGGGGCGGTTCGGGCCCAACTTCGGGGAGGCGGTTTGTTACCTTCCATACGGGCACTACCGGCGTTGGATGGTCGGTTTGGCGGTTTGAAGGTGTTCCTAGGTCGGTTTGCTCCTTCCATGTGGGGATGACCATCTTCCAAAAAGAGCCCCCTCTCCTCTACCTATAAAAGGAGGCTCTCTCCCCTCATTCAACACACACCAATTCCATACAACACAAGGAGGAGCCACAATGTAATAGAGAGGAGAGAGTTCCATTCTTGCTCTTCTTCCCCCTCTTAGTTCTAATGGAGAGTGAGAGAGGAAAGGCTAGAAGGAAGTTTGGTTCCTTCTACCTGAGTTGTCGGTCCGCCTTACCCTGTGTGCCGCGGTTCCTAGGAAGTCGGAGTGCGGAGTTGTCGGTACCGCCGGCTTGTACCTCTACAAGCTACTTACACTTTGGTGAGAAAGCTTGTGATTATCTTTCGGCTTATTGTTCTTCAAGTATATTATCTTAGCTGTTATAGACTTGCGGGATCGATAGTCGTACCTTTGGGTCGTAACTCTTGGAGAAGGAACTCTTTGACCAGGGAACCTTGATCAACCCAAGAGTTGTGGACGGTAGTGCAAACGTGGTGTTTGGGCTAGCGTTCACCTATCTTTTGTAAGCGCATCCCACGGTTGAGGGGTAGGCGGCTTGGTCATGACAAGCCTTGTCCGTCCCTCGAAATCCCCCCACGTTCGGGTGTGGTGCGGTGCTAATTACCGGACTCGCCGGTTGGGCGCGTCTGCCCCCAAGCAAGGAGATAACAAGCCCTAGAAATCCCCGCCTCAAAACCTAAGCCCATAAAGATACCTCACTATCCATAGTTACCCTAGGGTGGCCCCCGCTCAAAGATTAGAGCGCAACCGTTCCTGTGGAAAATACGATACCCCTAATATTTCCTGATGAAAGCTACAACGACAATTCCGTAAGCTTGCGGATTTATCTCGGTGCGTTAAGAAACGTCAACAAAGCCCCTACCGCAGATCCACCCACGCTGAGGTGACCACGCTTGCATGACAAGACACCACTCCCTAAACCGGAACTAATGTTGAGATATCGTATTGACTAGGGTCAACTTCAGATCTTAATTAAATGGAAGAACCAATTTGCGCCAGAATCTTCATGGGAAGATGGTGAATTATTGAAACAAATATACCCAAAATTCCAGCTCAAGGAATCTCTAGACGGGGAGAGATGTCATGATCAACAAGAGGCATAACGAAATAAGCAAAATGGCTTAAGAAATTCACATGTGGAATTATGATCATGCCTCGGCATTCCTTCCTAGCATGATCCAAGAAATTCACATGTGGAATTTGTTTCTGCTCTCCCTCATAGGGAAAGCAAAACAATAGTACACTATTGTCGTAGGAAATTTGAATGGGGACTGAGAAGAACTCAAAGACAATTTTTGTCTAGCATTCTTCCCCATCAATGCCTACCAAGGACAATCCTCGATCTCAAGTAGGATGAGAAGGAGTCCATAGGTGCAGCCTAGGCGGTTTATAATGTTTATACATGTTGGCCTAGACTTGTCTTTTCCCCGATAGTGTGCCTTTGCATATGTTTTTAGGTTTTGACATAGATGCTGCCCTATGCCTTGACATGACCGTTGGAGGGTTGTTTGCACGTAAACCTACAACGGAACATAGGAAAACCCTTGAACACATCTTAGAGAAGCTTGCTTCTCCCGTTGTAGAACCTATTCCCCTCCATATTAAGGGCATGTCAAGCATTGAGGAGCCCTCATCAGTCGAGTCATTCCCCGTACCGCCATTGGAACCGACTGTTGAGCCCTCTCCCGAACCACGAACACCGAAGGAAGGAATGCTTCGTCCTTCGGAGTTCACGATTGAATTCAAGGATGATGACGAAACCTCGTAAACCGAGGTGCACTTAGACCATCATACCTACCTCATCCTTGATTTCGATCTTCTCATAGGCTACCCTCTCGAAAAGCTTTTTCATAAAAAAAACCTATAGAGGGGAGCCGTGATGAGAAGTTGGGAAAGATTGCTTCCGCCTCTTGCACCTAGACATCCCAAAGGCGAAGCATCTTCCCAACCAAAACTCGTTCGAGGAGGCGAAGTTTATAACTCTATTCGCTTCACCCAAGTTGTTTCCACATCTTAGTGAAACGAAACACCTGTCGCCCTCACACGAACACAAGTCTTGTCCCTTTGGCCGATAAAACATTGTTCTTGACAATGGTCAAGATTCAATGTTAGTCCCTTCATGTCACATCTTTTGAGGATAAACCCTCATGTGCCATGGACATGCACGAAGCGACAACTCTTGAGACCAAGTGGAAATCTATTTTTTTGAGCATAACAAGTTGTCAATTGAGACTTCCTACATGCTCACCTTTGGGTCTTCTTGAGTTTGTCTTGCTTCTAGCTGAGTGCTTCGACGAAAATTACAACCACCTCTTGGTTCTCTTTGTAAACCTTTTTAAGAATGGTTGCAAGCCTCGTAGTAGCATGATGACGCTAACCTTGCGGCTTGAGCGTAATGCTAAATTCTTAGTGGTGAAACCGGGAACTTCACCACCACCACCCGCAAGAGATGTTTTCCCACGGTCAAGCTTACGACCATAAAGAAAGCACTGCCAGGAGATACCCTGGACTATCTTAAAAAAAAAGAGCACAAAAAGTCTTTCTCTCTTCTTATTAATAAAAGCAAGAACATGTTATCAAGATAGTATGCACCTTCGGTATTCTTGTCGCTAACCATTTCGGTGGAGATCGATTAAGAAGAACAAAAAGGCATGCGACGCTCGAGAACATGAGGGCTACATAAAAAAAACTATGATGTCCATGGGTGATAGAACATGCTCAAGAGGAGACCGGACCTTGCACACTTGACTTTTCACAAAAGTCTAAGTGTGGGGAAGATGGTGACAATCTCAAGTTCCATCCACCAAGGGATCATACAAAAAATGATGAGGGTGAATAAAAGTTTTTGACCAAGTTCGACCGTTTTCTACTCTTGTACTTTTTAGTTTTGAGTACCCCGAATTCAAAATTCGAATTTTGTTGTCAATCATTACCGTCTTCGGCAACTATGCAAAGGAAAGTGTGTAGCACTGATGGTCATAGACGCATTATATAGGCAACGCACCCGTTGCGCCTCCCGGAGTCGCCGAGGTGGGACTAATCACCTCGCCCGGCACTACATGGTTGCATCCGCTTCATGTGGTGTTGTTATTGCATTGCATATGATTGGGCTGACCGAAAGATAGAGAACTTGATGGACAAAAAACGATAAGTTTCCTCTCTTGCACTCAAAATTTTTCAAAATGATTGTTAATTAATTTTTATGCATTGTGTGTCAATATTCCGTATTGAAATTTCTTATACCTACCATGTTTGACGTAAGTCCGCTCGAATTGGTTTGTTTTCAAAATTTCATAAGTTCGTGTTCGTTTTTCGTGTCCGGCTTTACAGCTTTTTCGGTTTCATTTTTGTGTTCAAATTTAAAAGTAGAAAACTGTTGTTATGGGGTTTTCGACCGAGTTCCACCATTTTTATCCTCACTCACGGTATGCCACTTTGATTAGATAGAAGACGGCCTCAAAGAGATCACACAGGGGGCATAAGGGTCATTTTCACATAATGGCGGGGGTGAATTGGCTCGCCACATCAGCTTCGGTGTACGCGTGGACAATTTTGTACCTTTGGTGAACGAGACATATAGTTCGAGTACCTAGGCGATACATTTCTTAGTTCGAAAGTACCTAGACGGAACTCACCAAAAGTTGAAGTACCTACGCTGCAATTTACTCTTATGAAATATATATTTGGGAGACATGTTGTTTTTTTTTTTCCTGAAATATAAATATAGATGCTCAAATATATATGCACACCTATCTTTACCACTATACACACAATCGCACGCAACTCTACGCCTATAAACAACACAAGAGATTATTAGGCTAATAGACTTTAGGATTGACAAAAACTAATAAAGGCGCCTCAGTGCGTACGTACTGTCACACATCCCCTGTCACTGTACTCACTATACTATCTGACTGTCAACTGTGTCACGTCGAGAACTTAACCTGTTAAATGAACCTCAAGGGGAACCTAATCGTGCGAAGCTGGGTTAACATCATGTTCCTTTTCTTTATTTTTAAGTTATTTATAAATATCCATCGTGCATAAAATTTCTGCTAAATTCTGGCAAGCTCATGCATGTTATAGAAAAATATCCTTCCGATAATATCATGTGGGGAAGGCTTATAACCGTATGACACGTTGAGCCTTACGAGTGAATTGGAGGCAACGTTTGACCTTCCATAGATTAACAAATGCTGTTACAAGCAGTGAGCCGGTGACCGACAGGTATGCATGTACGTACGTACCCTAGTTGGGTAATCATTAAGATATAACTGACCGGATTTATTTGCGTTCGAGGCATACTCCCTCCATAGTTGAAAAAAAGAAGACGTTTAGGACAGCGACACGGTCTCCAAAACACAACTTTAACTTCTCTTTTCTATAAAAATATTTATTAAAAAATTATAGAAAGTATTTTTCATGACAAATCTATTGATATGATTTTCACATTTCTAAACTTAACGACTTAAAAGTTATTAATGATTTATGTTCTCAATGTTTGACCCAAGCCTTTTTAAAACGTCTTCCTTTTCAACCAGTTTGGAGTTAGTGTTGTGTGTCTTGATGAACGATTCTAGCTGTTCCTGATTAAAGGCAGACTAATTGGTTAATGCATTGGGTTTTGTGTTAATTCAGGAATCAGGATGTACTGGACTCTTCCCTAACTAGAGTAATCATATGGCATGCATGGCAGTACAAGCTAGTGTGTGGCCTATAAAAGCAGGAGCATAATGTACAAATTGAACATCATAAGACACTTCAGATCAGTAAAACAGTAGTGAGTTCAGTAATGCATCGATGGAGTGATCTTATCGTTATATAGAGCAAAAGTACTCGATCAATTCAACAAATGAGAGGCAAAAATTCTCCATCAGAGGGGAAGCTGATGCATGCAGCATGCTCAGCAGCCTTTTGCTATGCAATATATGCTGCTCATGGTTCATTCTTCACTGTAAAATTCCGTTGCCACCTTATCAGTTCTTGCCTCTAGTGTTAGATCAATCCACCATTGCCAGTAAGTTGTACTACAATAACTGTGCATGCATGCAAATTTGTGACCCAACTAGACATTTGCTTTTATTTCCATGCTATGTTGATTTGAACTGCAAAGGTTACAACTTTGCGTTAGTTTTTTTTTTGAGAATGTACAACTTTGCGTTAGTTAGCCTACCCTCCTGGCATCTGAGATGAACTTGAGCTTGATTTGGGTCTTCACCATGGCAGGCCATTAATTTGGGCCCACCTTGATGACAGGGACGCAGAGCCCAGACTACCCCTCCAACATGTGCATCGCTCGCTCCCGCCCTCACGTGCCCCGCTAGTGTCGCTCACTCCAGCTCTTCATGCGCCTCGCAAGCATCGCTAGTTCCTGCCCACCGTGCTGCTCGCTCTCACCCGTCGACCTAGTGACAAAGACAACGACCAACTTTGACTGCTATAGAAGGGGTTTTGGGGGAGGTAGGGCGGCCAAGTGGTGGGGGTCAGTGTCCGTGCAGCTTAGGTTCCTCGCGGCAGTGTAGTCGGCTGAGTTAGGTTAGGGCAGGGGTAGCGCTAGGGTTGGAGAAGACAGTGTCACTAGAGTTGGAGAAGATAGCTGTGGTGGGAGGGGCTAATTAACAAGGAGGCTGCCACGGGGCGGGGTATGGTCTTGCAAGATCTCCGTAGCCGTGTGGAGCTCGGGCGAGACCCTACTGTGCCTTGACATGATGGCGGCTGACAGTAGAGGGCCGGTGACACGAGGAGCAATTGGTTGCGAGCAACGTGCACAGGAGGACGATCAGGAGAGGGATGGTCGCAAGAGGATAGTCACGGCCACGCCTGCTGTTTATTATGAGGTGGGCTCTCAAATCCTTACATAATCGATTACATGGTGTTTCCCTCTAGTGAACCCTAAACTCTTATCTTCCGGTGTTGCCCACACAAGGACTTTATCTAATTTATATGTAGATATAGGAGTTATTTTAAATTATTTCTTATAATAACATTGTATGATAATTTAGACTTAGATTTGAGGGGTTAAGGTGGAAGAACTAGATTTGTGGTGCTAATTTATTCATATTTAATAACGATGAAGGTGGATAATTAAAATGAAAACGAGAATCTAATTCTCCTATAAGAATAAAACACACTAAGCTAATTCTCTTGACATGCAAAGCGTCCACCTCAGCAGAGTTCACTGTCAACCCCACTATCTATTTCTCTTGACATGCAAAAGCGTCTACCTCAAAAGTTCACTATCATTTTCCACTACAAATTTATTTTGAAATGCAATATGTCCACCTTGGCACTCCACTATCATTTGCAAAGTTCACTAGCATAAGAAATATGATATTCACGTTAGCGAGACACATCATGGATTCTACATTTATATTCCTCCCTACTCATACCAGCGACAACGCCAGTAGGAATCCCCCTAGTTGCATTATATTTCGTTCCAATGGAGGGAGTAAGATGAAAACCATTTTAACGTGAACACCCATAGGTCGAGTCAAAAGTCTATTATCCCACCGACGGTGCAAGTAAGTCGTGAGATCCAGTATGCATGTGGTCGAAATCGTAGCTAGTTACGGCCAGAGACATATTGTTCACATGATGCCTAGGTGCCACTACTACTATGCACATGTACACGACCCCATTTGGGCTACACTACAAGTCTACAATAATCTAAACCTTCTATATGGGAAACCCCCCACTAGGGGGGAGTTCTCTCGACATGCGAGGCGTTCACGTAGGCAGCCCCATCATATTCTCTTGCATGCAGAAAAAAAAAAAAAAAAAAATCCCACCTGATCCCACTTCATCCCCTCGCAGGTAACTGGACGGTCTTCCTGAAACGCATGGAATTGAAACTGAAACCTAGCTCTTGCGGCGTCGTGGGCTCGGTGATCCACCAGCGCGGCGGCGACCGCGGACTCCTCGCCTCCATCCCATCAAGCGCCTCCACCTCCACCCTTTCAGCATCCTCAAAGTTAAAGGCCAGCGTTCTCTTATATATATGTTTCGATCGTCACTTTAGGCCACAGATCGGCAAGGTCCTCGGCAAGCTGGTCCAAGGCGGCGGATCCTCGAGCTTCGGTGGAGGATGCCCGCCGCCCCGTGACCTCCATGGCCGCCCGCCGGGGAGTGCCGCCGCGCCTGGCCGAGCGTCGCCCCCGTCTTCCAGCGCTTCCTTCGCGACGGAGCCCACGGAGCTGGGGAGAAGGCCGCCGTCGCACTAGCTCCACCGCCAAGCTCAGTCACCGCGATCGATCCCGAGGCCGACGAGTCCCCCAGGCCCCTCCTCGCGCGTCGATCGGAAATCTCATGGTCACCGTGATCCCAAAGCGAGGACGGGCCCGACAAAGGAGCCGGTGGAGATCCGGGAGGTGTGGGCGGACGACCTGGAGGAGGAGGAGTTCACGCTGATCCGCGACATCATCGACGAGTTCCCCTTCGCCGCGATGGACACGGAGTTCCCGAGGCCTGTCGCGGCCCGTCGGTGCCTTCCGCTCCCCCGCCCGACTACAACTACTCCACCCTCAAGGCCAACGTTGGCATGCTGCACCTCATCCAGCTCGGCCTCACCTTCTCCGATCCGCATGGTGAGCTGCCAGCCCTCGGTGCCGGCCGCCGCTGCATCTGGCAGTACAACTTCCGCGAAGATTCGACGACGCGCGCGATATCTTCGCGTCCGACTCCATCGAGCTGCTCCGTCGCAGCGATATCGACTCGCCGCCGCAACGCTGAGCGCAGCGTCGATGCACGCCAGTTCGCTGAGCTCCTCATGTCGTCCGGCGTCGTGCTCAACGATTCCGTTTTATGGGTCACCTCATGCAGGATACGACTTCGGCTACCTACTCAAGATTCTCACCTGCAATAGCCTCCCAGACACACAAGCCGACTTCTTTAAACTTATGAAGATATATTTCCCGACTGTCCACGACATCAAGCATCTCATGAAGTTCTGCAACAGCCTGCACGGTGGGCTTTACAAGCTCGCTGAGCTGCTCGATGTGGAGCGCGTTGAGGTAATACAGGTGATTTCAGTTCTGCTTTTTCCAAATCTGAAGATACACATGTTCACTCTCTTTACCAATTAAGTAATCTAACGTTTTACTAATGCTCGATGAGGAAGGTGCATCAATTTTGGTGTTGTACATTAATTTACAAATATTATCTTTCACAAATTAGCGACCCATGTTTTGTTTGATGAAGTTGGAAATCCAAGATTAGCATTATGCATTTTCTTTAGTTTATTATCAAAATTACTTTTACATTTCTCTCAACACGATTGAAATTATTCTTGCATGCCCGCAGCAACGCGCGGAGAGTTCTCCTAGTATCAGTATATGCATACACACAGGGTCATAATGCATGGCTAACAACGCGCTGTCGGCAGAAACCAAGCATACGCGTGAGAATTAACCGTTGAGTTATACCAGTGTTTGAGTATATGATAACCCTCGATACGCACTGTACGTATACTTTACGTCAAGTAGAAATTAGAAACACGTATCGCCTCGAGATTGTCGCCGGTTAAGGCGCACCCTACTACAGAGGAATTAGTAGACCTCAATTTATCAATTCATTTGGGTGCAAAAGATTCGTTGATCAAAAAAATAAAAAGTGCAAAAGATTCACTGGTTGCCCGCCGGAACCTTCTTGCTGAATTACCGAAGGCGCGTCAGAGAATCGAATCAGAGATGAGCGCGCACGTGAGGCGCACATACCTCTCCGGCGCCGGCATATTACCGGAGCGATACTACAGTACGGGCCGGCGTCGGCCGGCGATCTACAGCACATTCCTCCGCTACAGATTTGGTCTTCACTACCCCTTTCATTGTTGCCAAAATTATAAGAACCGACGGTGAAGACCCTTTCACGCTAGAGAAATTAAAATATAGCTGAGACTGTCTAATATCCGGCATTGAAAATTTACCTCAAACCATAGTCGGCAGGGATCCATAGTCTCGCACCTGAAATTTTTTGTGTATCCAGGTTACGTCGAAACTCACGTCCAAAAGAAACTCTCCGCTCTCTCTCCCGCAAACTCCTCTCCACTCTCTCCCCCGGTTCCCTCTCGCACTACTACATAAAATCTTTTGCAAGGCACTTCACTTTTATTAACCGTGGCAGTTTTTTCAGAAAACCACCATGGTAAATGGTGGCTAGCCAAGCCAATCCAATCCACAGGGAAGAAAACCACCATGGTTAATCGATTAACCGTGGCGGTTTTTATAAAATAACTACCACGGTTAGTAGGCATTAACCGTGACGGTTTTTATTCATTAACCGGGGCGGTTTTTTAACCCCACGGTTAATCACCATAAGTAAAAAAGTATACGACAGAGGCACAAATTGGCCCAAGCCTCAGCCCGATAGCTGGCGAAGTATAAATTGGTGACCTAGGGTTTCTTATCAGACCCACTCACACCTCAGCCTCTCATCCCTCTCTCAGCCGCACTCTCTCCACCACTACATCTCTCCCCTCTTGGCGCGAGGGTCGGCCGCGTCTGGCCAGAGTCGGCGGCACGGGCGCTTGGCGCGATCGCGGACGTGAGGGTCGACGGTGCGAGCGGCTCTCCTCCCGGTGCACCATCAAGATCGACGACGGTGCATCGGTCTCGAGCTCGACGGTGCATCGGTCTCGAGCTCGGCCGGCGCCCTTCCTCGCGGTGGCCAGATCCTAGCAATGGTGGTGAGTGGATCCGGCGTGGTCGAGCTCGGGCGCTGGCGGCGACATGGATCCGGTGACGGCGGGCTTAGATTTGGCCTTGTTAGGGTTAGGGTCTCGAGCTTGGACTTGAGCTCGCCGACACCCCTTCCCCTCAAGGTGGCTAGATCTAGTGATGGTGGTGTACGGATCTGGCGTGGTGGAGGTCGGCCACGGTGGCGGCGACCTCGATCCGGCCCGTTAGGGGTTAAGTCTGAGCTTTTTTTATGATTAAACATGGTGGTTAATATTTACCATTGCGATTTTGGACGGTTAGAAAACCACCATGGTTAATCGCGTTATTAACCATGACCTTTACTTCATGGCGGTTACAAAACCCGCTAAGGAAAATAAAAAATAACCGCTATGGTTAAGTTTTTGTGTAGTAGTGTCGGCATCTCCTCCCACATGGCTGCATGGCCGCTCTCTCCTTCTCCTCCGTCACCTCTCCTCCTACATGACTGAATCCATCCCTTCTCGCGCCGCTGGCCGGGTTTACTCTCCCTCTCCACGATTCGCGGCGGCCGACACCGCCAGACTTCGACATGGCCACGCTGGGCACAACGGCACCGGACATGAGCTCGACCGGGAGTGGTCGGACGAGAAGAAGAGGCGCCCGTAACTAGATCCCGGATCCATGATCAAGTGTATTCCTTCCTAATCCTAGATCCAAATTCATCGTCTCGAACGGCGGCACTCCTTCCTTGGTGAGATTCATAACTGCTCTAGAGCCTTGGCTACCCCCCACCGGCACCGGAGCGCTTGAGGGTGGTCGGCCGCCGGGCGGTGGCCCCGACGGTGGACGATCAACGGCATCCTCGGTGGGCGGCCCGATGTCCGCACGAGGCCACAAAGAGCAGAGCACGCGTGGGTGGCCCCCACATGGCTCGGGTGTGAGCGGCCCCGACAACCGAAGCGCACGCTGTCGGCCCCGCCATTCAGCGCAGGTGTGGGCTGCCCCGGCGGCCCTCGCACACTACTAGTCCGAGCTACCATGACATGGAGTGATGTGGCGGTGGTACCTCCCGTCCATTCAAAGCAAGGTATGTAACCCTATGATCCATCATGTTGTTGTTTTTTTTTTCCTTTTTGCTCCTCTCACACTGTCTCCTCGTGATCTAGCGCTCGAACAGCATCGGGCGGCCTCGGATTGCACGCGGCCTCAGATCTGGTGTTTCTGATGTGTGGAACCCTTCTTCTTTGTTTGTAATGTACAAATTGATTTGTAGATGGGCTGATTTGGATAAACTCCGGTGGTAGCCTGATTTTTTGTATGAATCCCTCCTCCATTGTGATTTATGGATCAATTTTTAGATGAATGTGTGGTGTTTGGATTATTTTTCTATATGAATCCCTCCTTTGTGATGTATGATTTTTTTTCTTGTTTGATTTGTGGACAACGACGGCGGTGGTAGCTAGCGAGCATGGCGATAGCTATGGTAGGCAGTGAGCATGATTGTTGTATTTTTTATTTTTAAAGTTTATCGTTATCGGGTGAAATTCGGCATTGAAACACAAGAGTCATCACTACCGCTTCCCCCACTTTGCCGTTCATTTTCCGGCAATGAAGGGGACTTTGGACCCGGCGGTGATGAGTTGTTCCAGGGTACTATTCGTTGGACAACATAGAATTAATTGCTCCACATTTTCTCTCACATATACAATTGATGAATGATGAGTATCCTTCTCTTGTTTCACAAATAACAATGACAGTGACACGTTCACCCATGCCTATGGCCTACCGATCTAAAGCACGTTAAAGTGAAGGGAATTCCGTCCTTAGGGCATCCCAACAATAGTTACTTATCTATATAGATGTGACGTGGCATAGAAAAAAATAGGAGAGACACTAGTCACCAACGATTATGTGAGAGCGTCGTTAATTAGTGTTAAACGAGCATATATGCATGGATGTAATGTAACCCAAGAGAGGCAGTTGATAGAATCACATAAAAACTTTTGAACATATAGGGGCTCGATTGAGCTCAAACTAAGCAAACCAGAGCATCTATCTATTAAGATTGAATTAGTAAAACAAGTAAAACTAGCATGCTAAACAAGTAAAACTAGCACATCACTCTGTTTTGCATTTCATGCCATATAAACTTCGATCGAATTTTATTTACTCGATTTTTATGTCACGTAGGGTCCATGCATGACAAGTACCATAAAAGAAGTAAACATATACATTTTTAGACATTTGAGTTTAATAATGTAAATGAAAACTTGATGACACGGCACCATTTTGGTAATGTGCAGTGCAGGTTTTGTGTCGGAGACAGCTACTCTGCCACACACATGATCAGGATTGTGAATTTGGTCAGTTGATGACAAAGCTAGTTAATTTGAGTGTATTGCAATACATGTCTTAAGTGTATTGTCTTATATCATGTTGCTTCCTTTAATTCTTTTTTAACTGAACAGGGTCTCCACTTTTTTAAATTGAATAAAAGAATGTTTATGTACATAAAGTTACAGGGCAACTGTGACACTTTCAGTCAACGATTCGCCGGGATAAGCGAGTGGCCGAATAATTAATTATTATATAGCTTTTATTAGTAAATTTAATTAGTTAAATTAAAGTGAGCTCAAAAGACTAATGGGCCTGGCCCGTTAGTAATTGTAAACCCTCATATAAATATGGGGGCAACTATTGTGGGACAATCAATCAAGAAAATTTAGGGTTAATCCCTACCTATCCAGCTCTAGCCGCGTCGCCAAAGACCGCCGCGTCGCCGCCGCCGCCGTGCCCCCGCCACCGTCGCGTCGTCGCGCGGTTCATCTACGCCACGCCACGCCTCTCCGTCTTCCCCCTCGGCGTTGACGGGAAACGGTTTGTGACAGATTGATATCCGGAGACCGTGATGATCCAATGGCATCTGGACCGAGCATGAAGTTCATGGAGGACGCCAACAACATCATCAACAACTACATCATAGCCATGGAGGCATCATCGCCCCTACCATCAGCTAAGTACGTTCCCCCTCCAAGCGCTCTCTTCACCAATGGACACCGATGAGTTCACCATCCGCCACGCCTCCGACCCAAAAAATTCTTCACCATCGACGCCCAAAAATTCATACGAAATTGCTACAAAAATTTCTACGAAATTCCTACGAGATAGCACCACGTAAAAATCCTCATAAAATTCCTCCGTAAAATTCCTAGACGGATTTGGCAATAATTTAAAATTATTTTTTCCTCGAGTATGATGGTAAAGGAGATCCTTTTCATTGGTACGTACAAATGCAATAAATTTTTTTTTTTTCGCTCAAGGCATAAATGACAATGATCAAATTGAGGTTGCTTCGTTACACCTTAAAGGGAACGCACTATCTTGGTTTATTCGTTGGGAGAACGAATTGGGTCAGCCAGCTTGGCCAAAATTTTCTGCAGCAATCAACAGACGTTTTGGATCGCCACTTCATAATCATCTCAGCGATCTGACAAACACACGCCAACCGAAAGACTTGGATAACTACACAAATAAATTCACAACAACACCGAATAAGGTACAACACCTTTCTCCCAAACAACGAGGTTATGCTCTATGTTGCTTTGGTTTAGCACCTATGATTCGAATAGATGTACAACTACACCAACCACCTGATCTGAAGACTGCTATAGCATTGGTCGACGTTTATATTCAGCAACACATCTGTAGAGCTCAAAGGTAAATATTCGCCAACATTTAGATGTTCAAATATCAGTCCATGGATTAACGGCATATCAAAATGTCCTACTCGCAATTACTCATCACTATGAATGGCAACAATTTATTGGCTTTAGTGGATTACGGTTCACCACACAATTTTGTGGACCCCGAATTAGCAATTAAACCGAACCTACCGAAGCTCTCCCTCACATCGATCTCTCCGAATCGTTGTGGCCAATGGAGAACATATATCAAATGTTGGGAGGTATGATGATATTGAATTTTCTATTGCTACTTTGAAAGTATCAAAGCAGATTTCTTCAAAGATTAAATTGGGTGGCTATGATGTTGTCTTCGGTGTGGAATGGCTGAGCTCTCTCGGGAACCATTGTTTGGAATTTTAATAAGCTAATTATGAAGTTCTCAAGGCCAAGGACAACCGATCATATGGCACGCTTTATCTAAGGAAACAGACCCTCCACCGGTATTCATGTCCTTTCCTCCGATCCTCCAATGGAACCTCTGCTGCACAAATTCCAACAACTCTTCAAAGAGCCTTCGACTTCCTCCTCGGTGGCTTATGACCATCGTATTCATCCGAAAGATCCTACTCAACCGACGCTTGTTAAGCCCTTACCGCTACCCTCGATCTGAAAGAATGAACTGAACGACAATGCACCGAGATGCTCTCCCAAGGTATTATCGTACAACACTTCGCCATTTTCATCCCCTATTCTCCTTGTCAAGAAACATGACAAGACTTGGCGATGTTGCGTTGACTATCGGGCACTTAATGATAATACTATGAAAGATAAATTTTCAATACCTGTCATTGCTGAATTATTGGATGAGTTGTAAGGTGCCAAATTCTTCAACAAACTGGATCTTCGCTCAGGCTACCACCAGGTACGCATGCATCCACCAAACATCGAAAAGATAAGCCTTGAGAACACATCATGGGCACTTCGAATTTTTAGTTATGCCATTTGGTTTATGTAACCTTCAACCTTTCCAGCTTTTGATGAATGATATTTTAGGACCTTTTCTACAAAAATTTGTCCCGGGTTTCTTCGATGATATTTTAATCTTCAACAAATCATGGACTCGACCACCTCGCACATGTGGAAGAGATCTTCGTGGTACTAGCATCACACAATATTTTTCTAAAGAAATCTAAATGCCTCTTTGGTCAATCACATACCGGGTTATCCGGGACATATTATTTCTGATGCTAGAGTAGCGGTTGATCCTGAGAAGATAGAGGCAGTCACTGCAAGGCCAATACCTACAACTGTCAGAGAACTTCGAAGTTTCTTGGGACTTGCAGGTTACTACAGAAAATTCATTATGGATTATGGTACGATTGCTCGACCTCTTACGGATCTTTTTAAAAAGGATTCGTTCTTTTAGACACCTCTGGCAACATCAGCCTTTGAGCATCTAAAGAGGACATTGTCATCAGCACCAGTCCTTCAGCTTCCAGACTTCAACAAACTCTTCGTGGTGGAGTGTGATGCTTCTGGTACAGGTATGGGTGTTGTGTTGCATCAGGGCAATGGTCCGATAGCTTACTTCAGCAAAACAATGCCCGATAAGTACAAAAAGTTGGTAGCTTATGAACAAGAACTCATTAGGCTAGTAACAATAGTCAAACATTGACGACCATATCTCTGGGGCCACCCCTTTCTGGATCAACGTTTATCCACTATTCCACAACACTAATGTGTTAGCAAATTACTTGGTTATGACTTTATTGTGGAATATAAACCTGGTAGAGATCATCCACCAGTGGCTTGGTCCTGATACGTGAGTTCGAATTTTGAAAGCCGGGTTTCACGCAATTTGGCGATTCAGCGATTGCGACAGGCCGAGACGGTGGCCGTCGGCACCCGCCGACAAAGACTCGCCGATCGTTTCGTGTTGCTGCGGGAATCCACAAAGGCACCCCGATCTCGTTACTCTCCGAGGTGGTGGTCGCCGGCACCCTCGACCTCTGGGCGCCTGGCTGAGCATCCCGGTGTCGCTCGGAAATTCACATAGGTTCTCCCGATCTCGCCACCCGTCCGAGGGCATCTCGCCGATCTCGTCGCCACTGTCGAGGTAGCCACCGCCTCGTCCGAGGGGGACCGACTCGATCCGCATCTTGTGGGGTGTGGCCAACTTCGATCCAACCAGGTACGTGAGGTTTGGCTAGTCTGGTCGTGCAGGATCTCTGGCGGTCGATGTGTGATCAACAGTCTGTACACAATTCACCGTCCGGCAACAGCGACCATGTTGAATGTCTCGCCGCCGACTCTGGAAGAGAAGTCACCAGTTCTATGGGAAACGGTGGGAAGGCGTAATGGACGACGATTTACTCTCCGCCTCGATCGATGAGGTATGTCCGTCTTCTCGTGTCCGGCCATGGATGAAATCTATCAAGAATGTATCATGGCTGGTTTCTCATCAAAAGAAGCCACTGAATTTATTGCAAACAACAATAAAGCAAGGCTTTTGCATGATGAACATATAAAAGAGATGTTTTGGTCTGAGGCGGGATTTCCCAAAGGAACTCGTTGGTGGGAATCAGAAAGTTTGTCGGTGGGAACGATGTTGGGACACACAATGTGTGATCCATTAGCATCTCCCTTGCCACAAATTCGTGATGGTGAGTCCTCCTCGCAAGGAGTCGCACTCTAACGTCAAGGGTGACAGTCCAAAGAAGGTTGCAGCAGTGAAGAAGCGAAGAAAGTCTTCATTATGCGACCTTGGAAGGGTCCGATTCCAAAACGAAAACCACAAGATCTTACTCTGGCGGCTTACTTCCTAGAGAGTGCTTTGGTGACCCAGCCCAATAATACGGTGTCAAACCGAAGCGCAAAGGAATACGGTCGATGTGTGTGGGACCTATTTCCAAGTGAATCTAAAGGAAAGAGGGGCATCCAGGCCATGCAAATATCCTCGCACAACCCTCGTACGCAGCCGCCACAACACCCATCGCGAACACCGCCGCCGCCGCCGCCGCCAAAAACTCCAGGGTCATCGGGACCTTCCTACGCTGAGATCGTGCGGAGGCCGGGGGCAATCATGCCTCCCTACCCACGTGCTATCGACAAAGGGAAGGGACGCTTCTCTAACCAGGGAGATGGTCGAGGTAGGGGTGATGCTGCGGCAGCTCAGGGAGGATTCCAGTTCCAAGCCAAGGCAAATCGTGGTCGTGGGCCGGTGGAGCCTGTTCAGCATGGACGGGGCAAACATCCTCCTCGCGGCGCGGGCATTGTTGGGCAACAGGTGTACCGGCCAGCCAAGCAGCCACAGCAGCCGGTAATTGCACCAGCAAGGGTCGACAATGGTGAGTCCAGCCAGCAAGGCGTGGATCGTGCAATTACTCAGCAGCAGACCGAGCAAGACACGTTAAAAAAGAAGAGGTCCTTTTGTTTTCGATGCAAAACTAGTGGCCATGTCAGCAAGAATTGCAGGGCTGATCTAGATTGCATCATCTGTAACAAGAATAATTCGCATATCTCGGAAAGGTGTCCTATCCTGAAAATGCCAAAACCGGCTACGCACTTCTATGGATCAGCAATGAAGGATTTGGCCTTTATCAGGATGCCGAGACGAACTACAAGCTTGAGACTCCTCGAGCTCGCCGCCACAGTGCCGTGACCGCCACAGGGAGGAAAACTTACCGCCGAGGTAGTGCAGATGGAACTTGCTCGCATCACTAGGGCAGATTGGCAATGGGAGGCCCCGCCTCACGAGGAGGGATCTTTCCTTGTAGCATTTCGTAGCTATGAGTTACTTCACAAAGATGGCGTATATTGGGTTCCATTTGAAAAATCATGGAGCCGCAATCCGCGCTTCGGCATGGTAGAACATACGAGAACTTAGTCCCTTCTTATGAACTGGAGGTGGTTTGGGTTCATATCACAGAGTGCCTCCCACACATAGGCACTATCTTGACTTCTGGGCCCCTAGGAATGTGATTGGGGCGACTTTTGGAAGTTGATATGTTAACATATAGGAAGAAGGGTGTGATTAGAGTCAAAGTAGGGATCTTTGGATATCGGTCGGTTACCACATACTACGGATCTAGTATTTGGCATAAAAGGATTTCCCATCACCTACACAAAGGAACCCGTGAGCTTTTTCTACTAGCTACTTGTTCCACCTCCGGAGGATGATGATCCTATGGATTATGACGATCCTAGGGACTCAAATGGTGGTTCGGAGGATAAGGAGAGGGCAGCATCTGCTAAAAAAATGAAAAGCTCCAATCGGAGGCACGGCAGCGGCGCTCCATCGGCGAGCATTGGGAACTCGTCCGGCCCCGATGCAAGACATGATTGCGGTGACACCGTTTGGAAACCAAAGGCCCGACCTCCCTGCAGGCCGATTATGCTTGGATGGGCTGCCGACAAACAAGTTTATTGTTGTCACACCACCGAAAAGGTGGTTGGAAAACACAACCAAATAAATTTGTTTGTAAGTACCACCCATATTTTACGTCCCGCATAAATGACAATGTTGCTAATTCATGTTGCATTTTTTAAAAACAGATTCTCGGCAGAGAAGGCGTGTGTATATACTTTGAATCCGTGAAGTGCGGCAAAGTCCGCCGAGGCAGCCGGGCGTCTCGGCTCTGGTAAGCACGCGCGGGGGAGGATGCGGGCGTAGTTCCCGGAAGAACTACAAGGAAGCCGCCAACCGTGCAATTTGGAGGGTGCGGACTTAGTTCCCGGGGCGCAAGCAAGCAACAAACAGGGGATGTAGGTGGGCGCCGGCCATGATAGTGGCAGTCAAACCCAACATGTTGGAAGATGGGAAGCAGGTAACACCTAGGGGTGACACCGGTATTAGTCACCCTTACACACAACCTACTCTTACACCAAGCAAAGGTACGAATCCGCATTATGATCACTAAAATCAGTTTTGGCAAAGAGGAATTATTAACCACTCAATCACCATCCGTTGATGCAAAGACCCTCCATACCCACTAGTAACGAGCTTACTCACGACAATGTCATCTGTTGCGCATCTCCATCGGGTACTCCATTCTCTTCTAAGGCGGGATCTATTCTGTTGGAAGGCAAACGTAGAAGTGCTCGTACTAATAATTCATTTAATGCGAGAGGGTACCGCTATAGCCGATGAACTAATTTTGGACAAAGCAATGAAGCGTCTTTGCCTCCAAGAACCTAAATGGCTTAGATGCTTCGACAAGCAAGAGTCCAAGGACACAATCCGTGCAGGTAACAATTCACCTCTATTATTTAATAAATTAACGAAGACAATTGTTCCAACAAATTAAATGCCATTGGCATATTTTTGGGGATAATAGCAATGCAATTCGAGTATATTATAATGCCTTAAAAAGAATAGAGATAGATAGATCAGCGGTACAAGTACCTAGGAATGGACCTACTAGGGATTCTTTTGAACAAAAGCCCTTTGATCCAAGTGACGAGGAAGACGACTCTCATGATGAAGCGTTCTTATCCCATTTGGTTAAAGATCTAACTGATGTCGATTTTGATGACACGGACCTGACCACAAGGATATGTGATCTAAAGGTCTCCGTGCGCAAATCAAAATCATCGGCTAAAAAAGGAAAAGATCGTAGATGGACTTGGAAAAAAAAAATGTAAAAGTGTTTCCCCATGAAAGGATTCTTTTGGAATAGCATAGGTCTTTCGACTTGGCTAAATATCGTTACATTCTTGGATGCAATAAAGGAACACCAACTTCGACTTCGTGGCCATTATGGAAACCGGGGAAAAAGGACATGTCCAAATCTAATTGTGACCGCCTATCCGGGCGGAGCGGGACTTTTATTTGGCATTGTCTTCCCCGGGGCGCTCCGTACACGGATACCGTTGGGGATCAACGCTCTAGTTTTAGAATTATCATTAATTGTGCAAGGGGAATTTTATATAAAATTTCATCTACGCAATAAAAATGATGATTTCAAGTGGATTCTAATGGCAGTGTATGGCCCAGCACAAGATGATTTCAAGTCGGCCTTCTTGACTGAGCTTGTACGTAGGTGCCAGCAAAACTCACTGCCGACTTTAATAGGAGGGGATTTTAATATAATGAGACATAGCAAAGAAAAACTAAAAATAACTTTAATCCTCGCTGGCCATTCCTTTTCAATGCTGTTATTGATAGTTTTGATCTACGGAGATTGATTTGACTGCAGACAATTCACCGGGCAAACTCTCTACCAGATCCAACCTATGAAAAACTTGATAGAATTTTAATGACCACTGAATGGGAATTCAAGTATCCATTGGTGAATGTACATGCACTGGATAGAGGTGTATCAGATCATACACCATTACTCTTGGACATGGGTGAACCCTCTTTTAAGGGGAGTGCCAAACAGTTCAAGATGGAACTGAATTGGTTATCCAACGAGGAATTTAGGGAACGAGTAGTGAAAATTTGGGACAAACCGGTCCATGGCCAGAATGCTGTACAACGATGGAACAAAAAATTGGGGGCCTGCGAAGCATCTCGGAGGATGGGCAACCAACACGGGAGTATAAAATTCAAAAACGAGAATCTCCAATCGACGGTGATGAAAGACTAGATACTTTAGCGTAAAACCGACACCTCACGTAAAATTGAAAGGGAACAACTAGAAGTTTCAAGTGATGGCTTGAGTAAACTGTTACGAGATGAAGAACTCAAGTTTTATCGGCGGGCGAAAGTTAATAATGTTCTCTTAGGTGACTCCAACACGAGATACTTTTCGGATGATTGCAAACGGCAAACATCGTAAAAATGTATCTTCTCCGTAGAGAACATGAGGGCGCCAAGATAGAAGGACAAAACAACCTCAAATCGTATATAACCCAATTCTACAAGGAACTCTTTGGTCCATCGGAGGACAATAATTTTTCGCTTGATGAGTCTAGAATGATGACATCCCTCAAGTCAGCAATCTGGAGAATGAACTTCTCATGGCTCCGTTTACGAAAAACGAAGTTCGAGAAGCCATCTTTAGCATGGAACATAATAAAGCACCTGGCCCAGATGGCTTCCCAAAATGAGTTCTATCTGCATTTTTGGGATGTCATTAAAGGGGATATAATGCAAATGTTTCATGAGCTACATAGTGGTGACCTCCGGTTTTAGTTTGAACTTTGGAGTGATCACGCTTTTACCCAAAACTCAAGAGGCCAACAAAATTCAACAATATAGACCGATATGCTTACTAAATGTAAGCTTTAAAATTTTACAAAGGTAGCGACAATACGCATCAACTCGGTCGCGGAACTCCCACACAAACAACTTTTCTAAGAGGACGTAACATTCTTGAAGGGGTGGTTATGCTCCATGAAACTGTTCATGAATTACATCGCAAAAACCAGAGCGGAGTAATTCTTAAAATTGATTTTGAGAAGGCATATGATAAAGTACGCAGTTAAATTTTTAAAGTAAACGCTTAGGATGAAGGGTTTCTCATCAAAGTGGATTGGATGGATTCAATCCTTCATATCGGCGATAGTGTAGCAATTAATATTAATGATGAAGTTGGTCCTTTTTTCGGACAAAAAAGGTCTTCATCAAGGAGATCCCTTATCACCGATCCTCTTTAACTTAGTAGCCGATATGCTCGCAACATTCATAAAGAGAGCAAAGGAAAACGATCACCGAGTGGAGTTGTACCGCACCTCGTTGAGGACGGACTCTCAATCTTACAATATGCTGATGACACTATCCTCATTCGGAACATAATCTGGAGCATGCTCGAACTTGAAGTTAATTATATGTGCTTTTGAGCAGCTATCGTTTTGAAAATTAACTTGCACAAAAGTGAGATTTTCTCGTTTTGGAGAGGCAAAGGAGTTCGAAATTCAGTACAAGGAATTGTTTGGCTGCAACAATGGTAACTTCCCAATCTGATACTTAGGGATTCGATTCATTATCGGAGACTTTCAAATTCGATTGGTTGAAAATACAAGAACGTGTTGAAAACGCCTTAGTAGCCGGAAAGGTAAAAACTTGTCCACCGGAGGCCGCCTAACCTTGATCAACTCAGTACTTAGCAACTTACCATCAGATATGATGTCCTTTTTTGAAATCCCAAAAAGGAATTCGTAAAAAGCTGGACTACTTTCGATCTCATTTCTTCCGCGAGCGATGAACAAAAAAAGGAAATACGTACTAGCTAAATGGGATATCTTGTGGCAACCCAAAGAACGAGGGGGTTTAGGGAAACAAAATTTAGAACTGAAAAATATTGCCTTGCTCAAGAAATGGTTGTATTGACTGTTAACAACAGACGGACATGGCAACAAATCCTTCGCAAATAAATATCTAGGGACTAAGCCACTAGTGCAAGTCCAAAGTGGAGAAGCGGGGATTCCCATTTTTTGGCAAGCCCGATGAAAGTTAAAAGGGATTTCCTTAGATTCGAACATTCATCATAAATAATGGGACACAAATAAGATTTTGGGAGGATACGTGGTTAGGCAATAGGCCACTGAGTCAACAATATCCACAATTATATAACATCGCACGAAAAAAACAGGATACGGTAGCTGAGGTGCTTGCATCACCAATGCCTAATCTATCCCGGCGAAGAGATTTAATCGGCAACAAACTAGTGATGTGGAATAATTTGGCCCATCGCCTTGCTCAAATCAATCTTCTTCGTGAGAATGATGAGTTCAAATGGGGCTTGACCACGTGGGCGTCTTCTCTGGTTAAATCACACTATCGTGGACCGATCAACCAAAAAATATCCCCAATATCAACAAGCGGTTATGGAAATTAAAAATGCCTTTCAAAATTAAAATCTTTCTTTGGTATCTTAGGAGAGGAGTTGTCCTCACCAAGGATAATCTAGCAAAACAGAACTGGCAAGGATCTAAAAAGGCTTTATTCCGCCATGAAAATGAGTCGATCTGATGTTTGTTTCTTGAATGTCGTTTCACGAGAATGGTCCGGACAACGATCTTTCCTGCTTGGGACTAAAGAAGCCGAGTAGTATAGCTAATATGTTTGGGGATGGCTGAATGGAATACCAAAAGAGTTCAAATCACTTGTCCTTGTTGGCGCGGCAGCCTTGTGTTGGTCCTGGCGGCTTTGCGAAATTCAGTTGTTTTTGAAAACAAACGATCTTCTTTTTTTGTAGGTACTCTACTCAATCACGCATTGGCTCCGTTCGTGGGCTATCCTTCAACGGCCTACTTCCCAGGAGGTACTTGTGGAGGCATCTCAGTTCTTGGAGCGAGTGGCCAAGGAGTTTTTTCCCGTGCACATGGGTGGCGGTCTAGTCTTAGGATTGACAAATCATTAGAGTGCGTGGATGTTCGAACTGTTATAGGGTTGTGTGCCCGTGGGCGGAGGCGAAAATTTCAAGTTATTGTATCAACTCGATGTAATTACTTGAAAGCAATAAAAGTTCCCTTTTCCAAAAAAAAATATAAACCCGGTAAATTCAATGTGGTGGTAGATGCATTATCTCGACAAACATTGAGGAATCCTCACTAATGGCTATGTCGGAGATTCAATTGGGTTTGTTTGATCGATTACATGAGGAAATTGCATTCAGCGATGAAGCCATAGGCCTTATTGATTCCATAATTAATGGTAAGGATTCAAATGGGAAGTCCGTAATGGTTGATTTTGTTCAACAAAAGGTATGGCTTTCACAATCATCCAAACATCTTCAAACCATCCTTCATGCCATTCGTGATTCAGCTCATGAGGGAATACGAGAAGACATTGCATCGATTCCGTCAAACTTTCTTTATTAAACATGATTGACGCATTGTCGAGATTTTGTGAATGATTGCTTAGTGTGCCAACGCAACAAAACAAAACATCTATATCCAGCAGGACTTCTTCAACCTTTATCAATTCCAGAACAGACCTGGGAGGATATTTCAATGGACTTCATTGAGGCACTCCCTAAGGTTGGCACCAAGTCGTGGTGATTTTAACGGTGGTTGATCGCTTATCCAAGTATGCCTACTTTATACCCCTCTCTCACCCATACACAAAGAACCCGGTTGGCTCGAAATTTTTTCTCAGAAATTGTTAGATTACATGGTTTACCAAGATCGATTGTTAGTGACCAAGATGTGGTTTTCACAAGTCAGTTTTGGCAAGAGTTCTCTTTAGACTATCCAACATTATTCTATCACCAACATCAGTTTATCATCCTCAAGTAGATGGACTGGCAGAGGTAGTACACAAAATCATTACAATGTATCTACGCTGCTTGACTGGTGACAAACCGAAGGATTGGGTAACATGGTTACCATGGGCAGAATATTGCTATAATATTTCATATCACACATCCACCAAAACGACACCATTCAATCTAGTCTATGTGCGCGACCCACCTACAATCCGAGGCTATAATCCGGGTGAGACAACATTATCTTCTCGTGGAGAAAGGTTTGTCTACAACTGGCTCAAGATTATTACACAAGAAATACTTTGATGCTAAACATACGGAGCGGCATTTCGAAGTGGGTGATTATGTGGCCGCTCAAATTATTATCCCGGTCTCAAGGCAACGATATCACCATTATACAAAGGCAAGCTTTCTCCAAAATATTTTGGACCCTTCAACATCAACAAAATTCTTACTCCGATTACATATGAGTTGAACCTACCTGCTGAGGGACTCGTATACACAACGCTTTTCATGTCGGCATGCTTAAGCCACATCGCGGAGAGATTCCTACCGATATACCAGAATTGCCACGTATACACGAAGGTACACGGGTTTTACGAACCCGAGGTCATGCTTAAATCCAGTCGTCGCAAGGTCAGCTTCGTGTCCTCATCAAATGGAAGAACAAGACAGGCCGCAGATGCTTCATGGGAAGATCTTTGAATTATTCAACAAAATTTATCCAAATTTTCAGCTCGAGGACGAGCTGAATCTCCAGGCGGGGAGAGATGTCACACTCAGTCAACGATTCGCCCGGGATAAGCAGAGTGACTGAATAATTAATTATTATATAGATTTTATTAGTAAATTTATTGAGTTAAATTAAAGTGAGCTTGAAAAGACTAATGGGCTTGTCCCGTTAGTAATTGTAAACCCCTCATATAAATATGGGGGCAACTATTGTGAGACAATCAATCAAGAAAATTTAGGGTTAATCCCTACCTATTCAGCTCCTTAGCCGCCGCCAGCACCGCCCACGCTGCCGTCTGCCGTCGCTGCCGGTTCATCTACACCACGTCATGCTCTCCGTCTTCCCCCTTGCGTTGACCGGGAAACGGTTTGTGACACCAACAAGGCTCAAAAGAGACCTCTCCTTCCTTTAATTTCACTCTGAGTTATAGGATTAATGTAGAGCCATACTTCGGAGTTGACGGCCAATATTTGAGATACATGCATTTAAAAACAACTTGCTTGTTTTAGTATGGACCTAAGTCATAATTCCGGATGGAGACCATTGCGTTATCTAATCAAGTGGGATCTTGATTCGTTTTGTGTAACCAGTAATAGCATGTCATGTATATTTCTGTATTAGCTTGGATTGTTGAGATCTCCCATGGTCAGATTTGAGGAATGGACTTGTGGCTCAAACTTTATGTATATTTTTATGCATAGTAGACGTTGTGGGCTTCATGCAACCATATTACTGAGGCCGTTAATTATTTTGCTACATGTATATTAATTTATGCTACAAATAGTTGGTCATACGGTAAACTATCATCAATGATGTGCTCTTCGTCAATGTTGATTAATTAAATGTTGCACTGGCTGTGATGAGCTCTCTTCACCACTGCTGAATTAAACACCGCACTGATGGTGATGCGTTCTTCATCACCACTGGATCAATTGCTACACCATATTTATGTCGTCGTTACCGACGAATCAAACATCACACTGGCAATGGTGTCCACTTGGTCGCTGTCAGATTGTACGAGACACAACTAGTGATGAGTACACCGGACTGATGGTGATGAGCTCTTCATCACTAACAGATCGATCATACACCGAATGAGGATTGATGAAGAGTTCATCACCGCCAGATGTACACTGGACATCACTTACACCGACCGGTGACGATCGATTAGAACCACTTTGGTAATCACTAACTACCTTCATAAAACGACGACGAATTCAAGCCAACGGTGAAAGGAGATTTTGAGTCGATAGTGAATGTGGACTAGTGTATTTCTATTATACTAACTTTTGTAATAAATATTAGTGTTTTTTCTAAAAATTTAGTTTATCTTAAAAATATCAAACTTAAAACATAGTGTGAGTACATTATTTTGACCTTGACTTTGTAGGCGTTGATGTTGATATTTCAAATGTGCATGTGTCATAGAATCCGTTGAGTCAAACGACAGTGCACCAATGGTCACAAGGAGACAAAAGCTAAAGAACACTTTTAAATCAGGTCAATGACGAATTAAGATCAAACTGGTGTGATTTATAAAGGGCACTGATAATTTCAAACGTAAATATTTCTATAATATACATTTAGGCCAGCTCGTTTGTAACCGTGCAAAGCAATGCTATGTTTGGTGACGGTATTGTTAGTGTACACCTATATATTACTCCTACAATAATCCTAAACTTTCTTTGTCATTTTTTATTGTTGTAACCGTGCAAGACAATTGCTATGTTTGGTGATGGTATTGCATGAAGAATCTAATGAAACTTATTTGATATTCTAAAATTTTTTGCTAGTTTTCAATAAATTGGTCAAATAAAACTCTAATCTTGTACAAAACATTGAATTATTAGTACAAAGTCTAAGTGATTATAGCATCTTACACAACAAGTTTCACTGGATTTATATCCATGATAAATGATTTGTCATATTTGGTGTAAGGCGGTCAAGCATGATCATTCTCAAGAAATTCCCTGGCCATGCTTGGATTTATCACTCCTTTTGGCCCAAGATTTAACAAGGACAGCTTGTAGCGAAGTGTGTCAATCTCAGGCGGAACTAAGCGTACCAAGATCACATTATCACTCTTTTTTATATGATTTTGGATCGTTGAGCCTGTTTGAACCAGGTTTATAGCACTCATCCTAACAATGCCAAAACTAAATCTCTTCACGAAAAAAAAACCTTTACTCTTGGTTTCCCAACCTAGATGGTGAATCTAGCAGTACCAAAAACATACTTTCTCTTTCCTAAAAAGAATGCAATTCACGGTGTCCAAGAAGTCGAGGGATTTCATGTTTATTTAACAAATCATGCAAAAAAATATAAATATTTATGATACTAAATAAAGATCATTAAATTAATTATGATATGTTTTTTGTAATAAATAAAGACATAACTGCCATACTATTTTCTATAATGTTAGTCAAACTTTAACTTTTTTTTTTTTTTTTCTAGAATACGCAGGAGAGCTGCTTATCATTGCATTAAGAAAGAATGATGTGGATAAATGGAGGGATGATGGATCGGAGAAAGAAGAATAAGAAAGATATTGATTCTATGTATGGTCTATGAATTACATCATAAAAAATGGCAATCTGATAAAAGCATCAATATGATAAAATTAAAAAAAAGAGAATTCTAAATCATAACTTTAGTTTTGAAACAACAAATATTAATGTAAAGTTATAAATAAAGAGCAGCTGAGTTAATAAAACATAGAAAGTTGATTCGAAAGAAATTTTTTAGAAGCTCGCTCCATGACTTGTCCGAAACATAGAATTGCATTCGTTCTGCACAGGTGGGTACATTTCATTGCATATGCCTATAATCAACAATGATAATATTAACAACAGAACCCTAGCTACCTTGGTGTAAGCAAATTATTGATAGAGGAGCTGTCTCTCAATTGAATATTTGTCAGGAGTACATTTATGGAGACCTCATGTGTAGCTTCAAGCAGCATCAATATCTGTAGGCATGCTGGCATGCTTCGTCCAAATCCATAGTACGTGCTTCAAATTCTCATCTCTTTTCTTGTATTGGGCTCTGATTTTGTTTTTCATATATGCCATCACTGCAGGGTTCATGTATACAAACGTCTTCACATCACAAAACATGGCGTGGAGGCTTCTACATGCTATATATATCGCACGGACATTTTGTTGCAAACGGCAGGGACATTTTTATATGTGGTCGTTCTCTTGAATTATCCCTTTATATTTCCAAGTTTGTTTACAAGTAACATATTATAATCTGGAGTCTAGACTAATGCACTCTATATATATTGCCTACTCAGTGTTCAGCATGCACTAAACCTTGGTTACTGTATAGTAAAAAATCCACTGAGGAACATAGTACATTAAATCTATCATTACTACAGGGTGTCTTTCAGGTCTCTCCAATTAATTACCTAGCTAGGGTTCTAGAGTATCCTTTGATGAGTGGAACTCAAACTCCGTGCCATCTTCATTCTTGATACTAAGGTACCACCATATAAGTCATCTTCTCTCCTCGATGCAAATTAAACCGATGTCGTCGCTCATGGGCGGTGTTGCTCATTCACATGGTAGGTAGCTAATCAAGGATAATTGAAGCAATGCACGAACGCACGCACAGTAATTGATGGAGAAACCTTTGATGGTGTCGCTAATCTTTCCTTAAGTTTACAGAAGAGGAAGATTAACTCACATCGAGATTGTGAACTGAGACAAGAAAAAAGTAGAACCAGCTGGGATGAATAGTACACCACGTACCTCACGATGGTTTGGCCTTCCATTCTCGGAATTGGTGAGCTTGATACCGCGTGTATCTCGTCATTTGAGTATGAGATCTGGTCAGGCAAACCTAAAGTATGGCAAAAGGCATTGACCTGACTTCAATTAATTATTAGGGCCATTGTGCAGTACGCAAAATGATATAGATTTTTGTTTGACGATAGCTGGAAAATGAGCAGTTCGAGGGCAATTATATACCTTCCCGCGTTCATCTTTGGGTAATCGCTCTACGCGTTTGCCGCTCGTCATGTCGCGTTCATTTGAGCTAGGAAATTTTGCATATATCAACATCAGTATTTTGCATATATCAAGATCAGTATTTCACAGAATAATTTTGATCTTGTGTATGAATGTGATAGTTGTGGTCAAATTTCTTCCACATTGACCGTTAGCATCAACTACTAGTATACCCCGTGCGTTGCCGCAGGATTTTGATAAAAATAAATCTATTATACAGTACATGGTATTACTATAATTATCTTATATAACATATATACATATATAACAATTTGACTTTCATGTTATTTTATTATATGATCTGGAAAAATATTGGCAAGCTAATAGAGGAAAAACTAATAAAATATTTGATTACATTGTAGAGGAATGATTACATTGTAGACGAATTGTTTCTTAATGTCACAACACAGGGCCCACCGCCACCGCCTTGGGCCCAAAAGGGGCAGCGCGTAGTGCCCTGTCCGGCCGCCGCCACCACCTACCGTCATCGTCATTTACATCCTCATTAAGCAATATTATTTAGGGATAAAATAGAAATAGATTAGGAAATAAAAGAGATCTACTTCTCATGCAAGTCTTCCTAGGACTATAAATACAAGGGAGATGTACTCAGTTGAATCTTAATCAGAAAAATTAAAGGGATAACATCCAACAGCTCCTGCCTCCCGACTCTCTCTCTCGCGCGCGCGTCACCAACCCTAGTCGCCGCTGCCGCATGTGCCGCCCCTGCCCTAGCACCGCTGTCGACGCCCGGCGCCAACGCCCCCTCGAAGGCGGCTGTGACACCCGGTATCCGGAGAACAGGGACGATTACCACCACCAATGGTTTCGAGAATCATGGCTTCTCCATGGCTCTCAAGCAACTCCTCAAGCACAACCGCCAAGATCAACGAAAGGTTCGACGAGATCGAAGCTCGCCTTCGCCGTTTGGTGAACCCCTACGTCAGCGCCACCCCCAGACCGACACCGTCCCAGAGGACGCCAACGACGATGTCCCTGCTCGGGGCACTGCCGACAACGTCACCTTAACCACCAATGACAACATTGCGATCTCCAACCACGTCAAGGTGCAGTATGACTCCACCCTCGCATCCTAGCACAGCGTCATCTTCGCAGCAGCGTACCTCGCCCACATGAAGGCCGGTAGTAAGATGGATGACCTCCTCGACGCCGCCCCTACCGTGGGCACCATCGACGACAACGGTGCTTCCCCGGGCACCGCCCGACGTCATCTCCTTCACGACCACCAAAGCTGCTAGCAACGAGCACACCTACCCCAAGGACGCCCCCGCTATCGCAGCTCGAGATCAGATCAACAGATCATGAGGCCACCACCAACATCCACCAAATGCTCGACGAAAAGCCTACCCAACTAGGCCAACGTCGCGAGGCTCCAACGACGGTGCGGATAAGTTCCTATGCCAACAACATCATCTCTAACACTGGGAACACCAGGAGCATCCACACAATTAACATCGAGGAGCAACACAACGACGTCGCCCGACGCCAATGCGACGTCGCCGATCTCAACCTCAACGTCCTCAACATCGACAACGCCTCCAAGGGCGTCCCCCCGACGACATCGCCAACGACAAACACGACATCCTCAACGCCAACACCTACGACAACACCTTCAAGGGCACGTCGCCCATATGGGAGCCTCCAAAGAAGACGACAACGACGCCTACCCGGGCGCCACACCGCCGACATGGTCGCCCACTCACCGAACCCCGGCGATGAGATCAATGCGCTTCATCTAATTTGGAAGTTCCTCAAACACCCATGATGGCAAAGAACGTCGACAAGCGAGCTATGGATCCTATCGCGGCCGACAACGATAGGTGCTTCGTTGGCAACCCCACTCTTAGCAATTAACTTCCTCGATGAAACGGTCTCCAAAAACGCACAATTTTGGCTTCTCTTTTCTATTAAAAGTATTTATTGGAAAGTAATATATGTATATTTTTTAAAGTAATTTTTAAGACAAATCTATTGATACGATTTTTACATTTTCAAACTCAACGACTTGAAAGTTATTCATGATTTATATTCCCAATGACCCAAACCTTATTCAAAAATGATTTCTTTTTCCTATGCGGATGGAGTATAGTAGTCACTAGATCATAACTTGTAGTCACTGTCAGGTCGGAACTCTCCATATCACTAACCGAAATTCATGCCGGTCTACCACTACCAGTCTGGTAACCCAGCAATGATAATACACACAACACTCTCGGGTCAAAGCATCACCCAGCAATGGTGCTCTAGCTATCACTACTGGTTGGCTAGTAGTGATGAGCGTCACTACCAGTTTAGACCATGATCTAGCAGTGGCACACACATGGCACCACTGCCGGAGCAGTGCACACCCGATGGTAAATTGTTCAATGTAACTGCCTATCCAATGCCACAATTGAATAACTATAATGATGGAGAAACATCGTGAGGTACGTGGTGTACTATTCATCATATAACACACAAGATCTTATTATAGTATGTGTGAAATGTGATATCAATGAGAATTCTCCCATTCTGGTGTTTTATAATAAGATCGTATATAACACACCAGATCTCTCGTTATTTGAGTATATGATCTGGTGTGTTATAATTTGTGTATTATAATATGTGTGAAATGTGATATCAATGAGAAACAAGGTCCCATTCTCGGAGAATTCTCATTGATATAACATTTCCCACATGATGGAGAAACATCATATATAACTATAATGCTCAAATTGAATAGGTAGAGATAATGAAGTAAGTCATGACAAACTATGTGGGGCACACCCACCACTCTTAGTCTCTTCCACCATGTACAATGACAAAGTCCATGTAGCGAACATCCCTTGTTGTAATCCGAGCTCATCATTTAAGCATATTAACGCACGAATGAGTGCACTCTCTATTACGTATGACTTCACTTGCTTGGACACATGCTTATTCTCTGAATTCTCCTAGGGTAGGATATTATGCTTCAAGAACTCAACAAAAGTTTGCACCCAGCCTGTGGTTGGCCATCACTTGTTGCTCGGGTCGGTAACCTATTGATGTGGTTCCATCTGATTGCCCTTAGTTTAATAGAGGGCTTGGTGATCACGTCAAGGACGTCCCATCGGGAACCTGATCTTAATTGGAGTATAGCCATGCTAGACTATATCACTACTACAGGATTGATTTTACGTGGTGTTTGGATTTCATTTTCCGTGGCGGGCATTTGAGAAACTGCCACGGTTAATATTATGATTAACCGTGGCGGTTATTTTCTATTTTGCGTGACGGTTATTATGACCGCCACGGTAAATCGATTAACCGTGGCGGTTTTTATAAAAACCCCGCCACGGTTAATTAGGTCCAGTCGTCCAAAGTCCTGAGGCCCAAAAACAACTTCCAAAAGCCCATATCCACCCATCCTCTCGGCTCATATATATTGTCGAGCTAGGGTTTCAGCACCCATCTCTCACCCACTCTCTCCCAACACTCTCACCGGGCCGGCTCCCCTAGGGTTTCCACCGAGCCCCCCCGCCTCACTCCTCACTCGATCCCCTTCCCTCCCTCACTCTCCCCGACGCCCCGCCTCCCTCCCCTGCGGCGGCATGGCAGCCATCACGCGGCGGCGGCGCCTCTCCCCGAGCTCGGCGGTGTGTGCCCTAGCGCATCCGGCGTCCCTAGCTCGAATCCGGCGTCCTCGAGCACCGCGGGCGGCGCCTCGAGCACGGGCGGCGTTGGAGGCCTCGAAACACGGCGGCGGCATCCCAGCAGCCAAATCCGGCGGCGGCGGGGCGGCGGCCGGGCGGCGGTGGCGGATCTGGCGTCCCGAGCACCGCGGCAGCGTCCTCGGCGCGGGGCGGCGTTGGAGGCCTCGAGGGCGGAAATGCGCGCCCCCCCAGCGTGAATCCGCGCGGCGGCGCGGCGATCCGGCGGCGGCGGTGGCGGATCCGGCGCCCTAGCGCGAAACGGCGTCGGCGGTGGCGGATCCGGCCGGGCGCCGGCGTCGGCGGCGGATTACCGGGCTATTTGGATTTTTTTTTTTTATTTTATTAACGGTGGCGGGCATTAAAACCGCCACGGAAAATCATTGATTTTCCGTGACCCTATGTTCGTGGCGGTTATGAAAACCGCCAAGGAAAATCATTTTTGCCCGCCACCATTAATCCAATGAGTAGTAGTGTATGCTTCGTCATTGTCTCTTCGAGGGATGCGGGGAACACCATGCCATCAAACTTGTTTTTAGGCTTCCGGATCTTATTGCAATATGCATCCATATCTTTAGGTCCTTGCACACCGAGTCCTTCATCATCTAGTTGACCATCTTTTTATGCATGTTCTAAGGACAAACCCAAATCCAAATAATAGGATCTTGTTCTTACCCTTGCATTCTACTTACCACATAGAAAAGCAATCATAGTGGTGAGAAAACGTGGCCAATACAACCCATAATGAAATTTGTTGACACTGGTGAGGAGTTCGACAACGACTAAAAACAACAGTTGGAAGGATTAGATGCTCTTTGTTCTTTGGTCAAGCTGCTTGATGATTATGGAGCCTTTGACCCGCTATCGTGATGTGCTCTTCTCTGATGTTGTTCTGCGTGTGTGATTTTGCTAGTGTGACATTATAATAGTGGAAACCTTTGTGTTTTAACCTTTTGTATGAACTATTGATATTAATAATGTGATGGAATGGTCTTCCTTGGACTATCACATTATATTTTGCAATCTGGGGATTTCCTGCATAGAAATCATAGTTTGTTTCACAAAGGTTCCATGTTTTGTGTTTGTTTAGTCGAATAAAATGGTTCTAGTTCTTTTTATTTGGTTGGAGGGATGTGATTGTTGCTTGCTTTGTTAACCACGGTTAATAGTGGATCCTACATTTCAATCAAATGCATATCCTCTTTCCTTCCCCTCCTTTGCTTTTCTATCCACCTTTGGGTGCGCAGGATGCCTAAATGTGGCGAGGTACTGCCCACCACCCACACCTACCCGTGCTGCTAGTGATGAGCTGCTTGCCTATACCGTTAGAGGCCCATGTTGCAGCATTGTCACCCACATCTTGTTGTGCCATTGGCAAACCATGGCAGCACAACACCCCCACCGTCATACCTACCTACGTTAAAATCCATGTTGGCGACCTTAGGCATGCTGTAGAGGGATGTTCGACATTTTCACCACCGCATTCAAGCTTCATGTCACTACATTTGAGTGCCTTGGTGACAAATTCGAGCTTTTATCCCCTACTCACAAATCGACTTGTGTACACATTAAGACCGAGCTTGTTCACATGTCGTACGAGCTTGAGGGCAACGACGCCCTAGACGGGAGAGTGGGAAAGGACGATATCCGTGTGGGGCGATTGCACCCAAGATATCAAGGAATATGCTCGTTGGGAATGAGCTCATCCCACTAGTGTACAACTGAGACGTTAGTGAAGTTGAGGCAAATTTCCTCCAACCAAACATGACCTAACAATGGCACGGTGTGTTAAAAGATTTAGGTGTATAAATATAAATATAAATATAAATATAAAATGTGTTATAATATTCCTCCTACTTGCATGCACACGGCCCATAGAATGGGTCACAAAGCAGAGCGTTGTACCAATCAGGAGAAATTCCGTTTAAGGAAAAAATGGCAGACCAGAAAAGTTCTAAAGAAATGCAATCCCAAGATATTCTGATGAATAAGCTTCTTAACTACCACCATTTGATGCCGAAAGCCGCAACTTGCTGTGAGCGTAACGGTTAATTCACACTTAGCATGGTGAATTTTATAGCACATAATATATATAGATTAGCAGTAGTAATATACTAGGTACTCCAGTACTTAGTTGAGATGTAGAGTAAGCAAGAGAGGCTCCTCGATCGATCCCTCTCTACCAACGTAACGGGCTGTACGTGGTGTGGTTCATTAAAAGACCTCACATGGCATGGGCTCGATCGACGAACACGGTGCTGGCAATGGCAGATTCCTGGCTCGATCCCCCGCCAAGTCAAGGCAACACCCCTAACATGAAATTAATGCACAAATCAGGTCAAAGGCTGCAGCCTCTACTATGCTACTTTGCAACTAAAAAACTTTAAACAGTGTGATTTTTTTTCACAAATTTTCCTCAATTTTTTTTCTAATAAACAAAATAGAGATTGGCAGTGTAGGCACTAGGCAGTGACTACTACACTGGTAGTGCCTCCTGAACTAGCTGCTGCATCAATTGCAATGCAGATCTCTCTCCTGCTCTGATCTATAAAACCCTCCTAGTGGACTCCATGAGGCTTTACTCTGGAGTCTAGAGTCTGGAGCCTGTAGTACAGCAGTAGCAACCAGCAGCCAAGCTAGAAGCTACTCACTCTGCTACTCTCCACTGTATCTCTACTATCCTCAAACTCAACCAGCTAGCCACTGTGTGTGAGCTCATCTCTAGACACCAGAGTGTAGTGTGTGCTCTTGTGAGAGTGTGCCGTGTGTGGCTCTGTGTGCATTGCCTCGTCGTCCGAGGCAGTAGCACTCCGTCACACCGTACCTTTCTTGGATCTGAAGCTCTGAAGAAGAAGCTGCTAGGCTTCTCTCATCTGGTCACAAGGTATGTAATGCATGGTCTAATTGATTGGTGGATTCTTTTGTTCATTGCTAAGATTGGCGAGTTCATAATCGGTATGCTGTGATGTTTGCAGGTGATTAAGTTCACCTGATCGAGGTAAGAAACTGAAGATCTAGACAGCAGCTGCAGCTGCTGCTGCTGCTAGTAGCAGCTCTAGCACCATCACTTCACACTAGCACAGCCACAGGTCTTGGAAAGGCCAGCCAGAGGAGGTGCTCTCCGGAGCAACACGCTTAAACAGCCATGGCGCCGCCGAGCTCGTGGTGGGGCGGCGGCGAGGAGCAGCGCGGCACGCCGGTGGTGGTGAAGATGGACAACCCCTACTCCCTGGTGGAGATCGACGGCCCCGGCATGCCGCCCTCCGACAAGGCCCGTGGCAAGAACGCGAAGCAGTTCACGTGGGTGCTGCTCCTGCGCGCGCACCGCGCCGTGGGGTGCGTGGCGTGGCTTGCCGGCGGCTTCTGGGGCGTCCTGGGCGCCGTGAACCGCCGCGTGCGCCGGAGCCGCGACGCCGACGACGAGCCCGACGCCGAGGCCTCGGGCCGCGGCCGCGCCATGCTCCGGTTCCTCCGCGCGTTCCTGCTGCTCTCCCTGGCCTTGCTGGCCCTGGAGACGGTGGCGCACCTCAAGGGGTGGCAGCACCTGCCGGGGAACCTGCAGGAGCTGGAGGAGCAGCTGCAGCACCTCCCCGAGCACCTGCGCCACCTGCCGGAGAACCTGCGGCAGCTCCCCGACCACCTCCGCGTGCCGGAGCGGCAGGAGATCCAGGGCTGGCTGCACCGGGCGTACGTGGCGTGGCTCGAGTTCCGCGTCGACTACATCGCCTGGGCCATCCAGAAGCTGTCCAGCTTCTGCATCCTGCTCTTCATGGTGCAGTCCGTGGACCGCATCGTGCAGTGCCTCGCGTGCTTCTGGATCAAGATCCGCGGCATCAAGCCTCGTATCCCAGCAAGGAAGAGCGTGGACGACGTCGAGAAGGCCGCCGACGACGCCGACGGCTACTTCCCCATGGTGCTCATCCAGATGCCCATGTGCAACGAGAAGGAGGTCAGTAGCTATAGCCGTGTTTGGCACATACGAACAGTCACAGTATGTAGTGCTTGGATCATAGAATGTGACGCACGAATGATCCATGATCTGCAGGTGTACGAGACGTCCATCTCGCACGTGTGCCAGATGGACTGGCCGGCGGAGCGGCTGCTGATCCAGGTGCTGGACGACTCGGACGACGAGGTGTGCCAGATGCTGATCAAGGCGGAGGTGACCAAGTGGAACCAGCGCGGCGTCAACATCATCTACCGGCACCGCCTGTCGCGCACCGGGTACAAGGCCGGCAACCTCAAGTCCGCCATGGCCTGCGAGTACGTCAAGGACTACGAGTTCGTCGCCATCTTCGACGCCGACTTCCAGCCCAACCCGGACTTCCTCAAGCTCACCGTGCCACACTTCAAGGTAATAATATACTTTTTCAACTACGATCTCGTTGTACGTAGCTCATCAGTCATCGATCATCACATCCTAGCCTCAGATCTCAACGTCTTCTAGTAGATCGATCCAGATTGATGTGCGTAAACTATTCCATAAACATGTGATCTACAACTTGGTTCATGAGCCTGCCTATAGTTATGACTTCAAGATCAGAAACTACTTCTAGTCTGTTTAGCACATTTCTCAAGGAGATCGAAAAAACAAATAGGTGACGTGTTGACACAGCATTTAGCCATGAGACAGGAAACTATCATGATATATATACATAGTAGTCACTCCAAATCTGACTTCTAGATGGCAAGAACCCATGTATATATGTATGTCCAAATCTCAGATTCGGTTGACTTAGACCATTGGTTGGTGCACAATACTAGGTAGGTGTTTATTAGTGACAAAAAGAATGGGCACCGCCTTAATGATACCTCGATCTCAGGTGTATATAGTATATAGAATCTAGATCCACATGTTTGTGAGGCAAAGAATCTTATCTTTGGCATGTACGATCTCCAAACGTCCATATGCTAAGCTGACTGAACCGTCCAAATTGATGGTGTGGTGCAGGAGGACCCGGAGCTTGGTCTGGTCCAGGCTCGCTGGAGCTTCGTGAACCAGGACGAGAACCTGCTGACCCGGCTGCAGAACATCAACCTGTGCTTCCACTTCGAGGTCGAGCAGCAGGTCAATGGCGTCTACCTCAACTTCTTCGGCTTCAACGGCACCGCCGGCGTGTGGCGCATCAAGGCGCTCGAGGACTCGGGCGGCTGGATGGAGCGCACCACCGTCGAGGACATGGACATCGCCGTCCGCGCACACCTCAACGGCTGGAAGTTCATCTTCCTCAACGACGTCAAGGTGCGTTCTTGTATATATGTTGTCCGTCTATCTCATCAGGTTATTATTGTGATCGACTTGTGAATGTGTCTTGTGCATCCAGGTCCTTTGCGAGCTGCCGGAGTCTTACCAGGCTTACAGGAAGCAGCAGCACAGGTGGCACTCCGGCCCCATGCAGCTCTTCCGTCTCTGCATCCCGGCCATCTACAAGTCCAAGGTAAAACGATGAACAGCCAATATATTAGCAAGCAAGTGTGCAGATCGATCCACCATTGACGTATATTTTATGAACAAATGCACAGATCCCGTTCTGGAAGAAGGCGAACCTGGTGATGCTCTTCTTCCTTCTGCGCAAGCTGGTGCTGCCCTTCTACTCCTTCACGCTCTTCTGCGTGATCCTGCCGCTCACCATGTTCGTGCCGGAGGCGGAGCTGCCCATCTGGGTCATCTGCTACATCCCGGTGCTCATGTCGCTCCTCAACATCCTGCCGGCGCCCAAGTCGTTCCCGTTCATCATCCCCTACCTCCTCTTCGAGAACACCATGTCCGTCACCAAGTTCAACGCCATGGTGTCCGGGCTGTTCCAGCTGGGGAGCTCCTACGAGTGGATCGTCACCAAGAAGGCCGGCCGCACCTCGTCGGCGTCCGACATCCTCGCGCTCGCCGAGGCCGACGCACACGCGCCGCTGCCGCCCAAGCTCTCGCGCCGCGTCTCCGAGGGCGGGCTCCAGGAGTGGGGCAGGCTCAGGGGCCAGGAGACACCCGAGTGGACCAACAAGGAGGAGGCCGCCGCGGCTCTGGCTGCCGTTGCCGCCGCCGACGCCGCGCCGGCCACGCCCAAGAAGAGCAGCAAGGCCAAGAAACCCAACCGGATCTTCAAGAAGGAGCTCGCGCTCGCGTGCCTCCTCCTCACCGCCGCCACGCGGAGCCTGCTCTCCAAGCAGGGCCTGCACTTCTACTTCCTGCTCTTCCAGGGCGTCACCTTCCTCGCCGTCGGCCTCGACCTCATCGGCGAGCAGGTCAGCCAGCCGCCGCCGCCGCAAGAATAAACTTAATCAGCGGCCGGCCGGCTCGACGAGCGCCATGCACGGCCTGCCGGCCACATGCACAGGCAGCCTCACATGCATGCAGCGTGCAGGTGTAACCATCACCATGGAAGGCGCAACTTCGATGGACGGACCAGATTAATTTTTAGACTTTTCTTCTCTTAATTTATCCTTTTTCTCATATTTTTTTGTTCAGAGATCAAAGAGTCTGTGTGGTGAACAGTCAACTCTACTCTTCTATGCTCTAGCAAGCTAGTGCTTCGTTCTTTGTTGCTACTGCTACTAGGCAAGCCAGTTGTTCATTGCATTCATATATCAGTACTGCTCTCTATGTATTCAGTAGCCTTCTTGTTTTCTTTCAACATTACATTTATGATCGATATGGTGTAACAGATACTACTTGTCAATGGATAAATTCAATCTTTGTATGCTTTCAAATGTCCATGAGTAAGTTCGACCTTAGCTTTGTGGTTGTTCACTCTAATCTAATTTCATGTTGTGGTTAATGACATAACGTACTCATCGATGTGCAGTTTGTGGAGTAGGCCATAGAGCTGATAGCCAAAGAAAGGACCCTCAAAGGCAGCACCAAGCAGAAGACATAAACTTTGTTTCTCTCTTTGTAATACGATCTCGATCTCGCAGAACCGACAACATCAGCTGCCGACCATTTGGAAAAGTAAATTGATATGATCAAAATATGAGGAAAAATCCCATAAAGATTCAAATGACTTGCAATAGTATTATTACCACCAACTCACCTTATTATATATCACCATACAAATCTTATCTAATGGTGCATAATTTTTATGCCTCGGTTTACCTCAGACGCAAATGAAGAGATAGCCCGGCCGTGACACAGAGGGTTCCCAGCCGAGGGGCGGCGTGCTCATTGTCACGGGGAAAAAACTAAACTGGGGTAGTTTTTCCAAAGTGCTTATATACTTCTATCAAAAAAAAAGTGCTTATATACAGAAATAATAAAGGAAAAAACAATCAAACAAGGACAAAAGACGGTTGACATATGGACAACTAAACTTGTTCAGTAACTAAATCAAACTATCATTTGTCAACTAGTATATATATTGCGACACTCAAAACTATCTTTACAGTTTTTGTATTATTAATGCCTTAATTAGGGTTATGATGGTCAGCTAAATATATAAGGCATAATATTGCATGTTACTACTTGCTAGGTAAACAAATAATTAACAACAACAGAGACGACAATGACCTAGTATCAGTATATATCACACCTTCTCACCTTGTCCATATACTTATATCTAATCTAGGCACAGTGATGCTGTGGGAATGGGATGCAGCAATTAAGGAGGCAGATATTGGAAATTACATATCTTACCTTACCAACCGTTGACAATCTGACATTGTGGTCCCTTGGAAAGCCTGCTCAGATCGATCGACGTCCGGTGTCGTCCGGTGGCTCCATCGGTGCACATGCTGGTGAAGGACCTCGAACGGCGACCGTGGGGGGTGAATGGGAGCCTCGATTTTCCTTTTTTCAATTTTGGGTCATCGGCTCAACCCCAACCTCAAAAGCGAACTCGCAAAAGATACGAGTGACACACGTGCTAACCGGTAGCAAGATGTCACACGAAGCATTAGGCTCAAGAAAACCAACGCAACAATCGGTTCTCAAATCGAGCTCGAACGGACGAACGATGGATAAAAGATCAAGTCGGAAATTTGAGCCAAATAGAAACTAGAGAGACTGCTGCTGGCAAACCATGAACTGGAAGCTACGCTTGCAAGTCAAGACAACCCTTGCTAAGCATGGACTGCTGCACTTAGTTACTCAAGCTTGACAGACTAAGCTAGTTGCTCTCGGTGCTGGACTGCACACACAAAGAACCGAAGCAGGTTACCTGGCCATCGGATGCAAGGGACACCAACAAAAACTAATGCTTGAGAAGTCAACTCAGTAAACTAAGAACGTGAAAGCAAAGCTAGTTCTTTTGACAAACAAATTTGTTGCTGGACTCAACGTGCATGCACCACGGCTGCTGCTAGTTGCAAATTAGAACAAACAATAAACTAATCTAGGCACTAGCTTGAAAGACTGCTGAGTCAATTTAACAAACACCTTGAGCGCAGAAAAAAGGTTTGCCTGAAACTACTAATTCAGCTCGTGGCACAAGATCGAAGAACTGCCCTGCACAAGAATCAAATTAGTGGCTCGATGGCCAGGTTCAAGTCGAGGGAGAAAATCGACCTTTTCTCAAGAGCCGAGCTGCTGCTGTTGACCGCCCGCTTGCCGCAGATGGAGGCGACCAGAGGCACCGCAGATCGGGCGGCCGCCGTGCCCCGACCAGCAGGCGCTGCGGTGAACTCGACACAGCGATGGAGTCGCCCAGCTAGCGGTCGCGGCCAAATCGTGGGCCGTGCTCTGCAGCTCGCGAACCGAGGACGCCGGGCGCCGCTGCTGCGCTCTCGGCCAGAACCGAACGCCAGCCCGAGTGCCGCCGTTCGGATGGAACGCCGCGTGCGGGCCGGCGAGATGGCCGTCCTGCCGCTTGTCCCTCGAACGAAGCACCAAGCTGAGCGCTGCCGTGCCCCAAGAGCCGCCGCCGCTTCACTCCCGTCGTGGCCGGGCGAAAGCACTCGAGCCCCAAGGAAAGGCCGGTCGCCCTTGGCCTCGGCACTGCCCACGGCCGTGGTGGAGCTCGCCTCCGATGCCGCTTGTTTCCCTGCACACCACCGCAAACAGAGAAACACACAAACACGAACGGGATCCAAAAATTCCAGAGAAAAATCACAGCACAAAGTGAAGGAATTTGATCCAAAACGCCCAGAGACGACAGGCAGGATTTGGGGCTGCCCTTCCCCAACGAAAATCACCACAAAATCTCACCAATTTGGTGTTCTTGGACCTCTAAACAAGAACCCTAAAATTGGGGAAAAATAAAAACGAAAATAGAAGAGGCAAAGAGGGGAGGATGGCTGCCATCCTCTATATATGGTCCTTATTTCTCATCCCTATTTTGCCCTCCGATACATATGAGTCAAACCACTAACCCTAGGGCTATTTTGGTCGACTCTGGATATTTTTCGATCCGACGGCCACCGCGCCTCCTCATCTGCAGCCTTGCTCCACGCAATCTCCCGGATGCCGCCACGTGCCGCCCTTCCGTCCACCGGAACGCCCGGTTTTGAGGCCCAAACCCGTGAAACCCGCCGATGGTTTTGAGGCTCAAACCACCAAACCCGCACCCGTGGTTTTGAGGACAAACCACCAAACCTCCTCGACACGTGTCATCGCCATCTTGACCGCCCGAGTCGCCAAGTCATCCGAGCTCCCCGCTCTTTGCCGCGCACGCCGTCTTGACCCGATCGACACGGTCTGCCACGTTCTCTTGCATCCGTCGATGTTCCGGATATCGACCACCATGGCTAGCCGCCGACGATCCGGTCTCTCGGTCCAAGCCTCACGTCCGTCCTTCACCTCCGCGGTCCGTCGGCCCGCACGTCCTCCTTGGCCCCTTCACCTCGCCGTCGGCTACCATCTCCGAAGCTCCACACCGCACAACCACGAACCAAGAGATCGTCTTCGACACACTCCACGTGTGCCCGGTGAACATAGCCAAGCAAAAAAGATAAAAAGAAAATAGAATTAAAATGCCGATTGTTGACAATCACTCAATCACAAAACTAAACACATGTGACCTAAATCAACCATGTGTTCGCAATCTCCCCTTGATGAGTGCATTGTCAACATCAACACAAAAACGAGAAGAGGTAGAAGATAGCACATCCAAGTGAACAAAAGCTAGACAAGAGCTAAGACAAAATCCTTGGATAACAAACATGGAGCAAAAACTTGGTTCCCAAAGACATGGGCAAAAAGGCTCGACACAACCAAGCTAAACCAACCGCTAGCCCTCAAGAAGAGGTAGAACAGGCTCAACACCACTAGCACAAATCCAAACTAATTACTTTCACACACAAACAAAGCGGCTAGACCCTCAAGACAGAGGCAAAAGGCTCAACACATCTAGCTCAAAGTGCTACTCCCCCGACAAATGCGATCCACCGTCTTTGAAACTTTCTCCCCCCTTGTTGGCAAATGCACTAATCAAGCTATGAAATGCAATATGAAAATGCAATGAGGGAGCTTCAAGTTTATAGCAATCCAAATGAGAAGATGCTCTAGGTAGTGTCAAGGCAACAAAATCAAGTGCTTAACACGGTGCTCAAACCGATCAAGAGATATGAAATATGGCTTGAAAGCACTTTGATTCAGTTTTAAGCATTTCGAAAAAGGTGTCCACCACAAAGAATAGCACATAGCACAAGTAAGTGGAAATCTACCAAGTGCTACACATGTATATCAAGCGAACTACCCCAAGCAACGTTTATACATCATGCAAAAGACAAAAGCCAACACTTGTCAAATTTTAAAGTTATCTGAGTTGCGGCGATTTACAAGCATTGGAGAAAGCATGTTGCGAGTGGTTATCCACAACCCGTCGGCCTTACTAATCAACCATGTCAAGCCTATGCGTGTGAGCAATCAAGAAGCTTAAGACAATGGTGCGGGTCAAACACTACCAAGCTCAGGTTCAACTCAAGTGCAATGAGCAAAGCAGCCCCAAGACTTGGATGTGGGACCGGTATGGACCCATCTCGATCTTTTTTCCATACACTTAGCTTAGATTTTAGATTTTAGCGGATAAAAAGCATGTGGTCATCTAAGCAAGTGTATAACTTCGATGAATGAGACATAGTCACCTAGCATACATGATAAGCATAAAAAGGATCTCAACAACTTAAACATGCTAGAACTATCTCAATGGTGAACATTTTGCAAGATTCATCGTTGTTAAGCAGTGTTCAAATGAAAAACGCCTTTTGCTCATAACATATATCAATTAAGCGTAAAGAGCACAAGCTGTAAGCACCAACATGTAATTCTTACACTAAACAGAGCATAGTCTCATTGTGATCAATATAAACAAGAAGCTCAAAGTGCAATAGTGTACATGATGAATGCAATATGATACACGATGATGCACAAAGCAAAAACAAATCTAAAAGCTACAATTGTACATCAACTACAAAACTACCCCTCAAAAAGGATAGCAAACTCCCAACTCCCCCTCAACCATTGACACCTAGCAAAAAGAAAACTAGGAAACAAAAAGGGCACAAAGGCTAGCATGACATATAATACACAAGATAACACAAAGCTATCATGAATAAGATGGCTAGCCTACCATGGTATATACACAAGCAAGACATAGAACCAAAATGTGCCAAAAATATACAAGTGAGCAAATGAACATCTCATACCACAAGTAGGGAATCATGAATGTACAAGGCATAAGTGTATATGATAGCTCACAGACTGTGTGTAGGTGTCACAATAAGACACATGCCTCTTGGAGGCCATCAAAGTGGTGTAGACAACCATCAAGTCTTGATCACACCACGACAAAGAATCAAGTTCCACCAAGCACGTATTCTCCACCACATGTCCTCATACCTACACATGAGAGACAAACAAACCCAAGTCTTGGATCCCAAAGGGTTAGCAAGCATATACTTGAGAACCCAAGACTTGGTCACTTGCATCATTGGAAAAACATAGGATGAGCAAATGGCGCAACACTGGGGTTAGTATACTCAGGAAAATACCAGTGTTGACCATTTTGTCCAAGATAGGCGTTAGGCAAAACAAACATCCCATGACCCTTCTTCCCAAAGTGCTCACCACGCACAACAAAGCGTGGAGCACTCCTCATGTCAAACTCAAAGCTCCCAAAGCGAGGATCATCATCCACTCGGGAACACGACCACCATGGGGTCTCACAAATGCGGCCTAGCTCTCGAGGCATCCTACCTCTAGGCCCAGCGAACTGCCTCTGAACCGACTGCACACCCCTCTCATACATGCCAAGTGGTGGGTGATACAAGTCCGCAGTTCTCAAACTCAACTTGACGCCTAGCATCCCTCTTCCTCCTAAAGCAAAACTCAAACAAGTGACCATCTCTCTCGGCGGTACTCACAAAGGATACCTCACCTCTCTTTCTTGGGTGGTAGCCGGTTCACTCTTTTTGGGTGGATGGCTCACTTTTGTTGTGGTCTTGGCTT
>JADLZK010000244.1:0-91622 GCA_015847255.1 Hyparrhenia diplandra | reverse complement strand
TTCGGTTTTCCTTTGTTTTTTTTTTTTTATTTTGCGTTTGCTTTAGGTTCGAGATTTTCTTAAATGTCGGCTTCTTAGAAACCGAGTCCGAAATCTCATGTTTGGTTTTGGAAATTGATGACGACACTTGTGGACTAATCCTTTGCTCTAAGTGTGTGACCTAAGAAAGGATTAGGTGGATGACAAAAAGGAGCATGATGATCATGAACATGGACAATGTCGGTGGACTTGATGGATCGTCAAGCTCGGTGATCGACTTGAGAGGAACCCGGAGATCAAGGCAAAGGTATACTTGATAGGGTTTTTCTTTTCGGTGATCAAGACACGATAGAGCGTGTGATCACATTATAGGATAGATAGCCGACTATCAAGAGGGATGCCCATACGACAATCCTTGCATGAAGTGCTTCTAGGTCCATATCGACTTGCATATTGCATTTAGGACATGAGAGCACTAACCCGATCTTGCCTAACATCTCGGCGTGCTAACATTGGTGATAATGTGGTCATCTTGACGTGTTGGCAACCCAAGGCAAGAGGCAAAGCAAGATTGAAGCAAAAAGGAAAAGAAAAGAAGAAGACGCTGCTGTTTCGGGGTGGCCGGACGCGCTTCGGCCTCGGCCGGACGACGCGCCGGCCGGTGGCTCCGGTCGGTCGCGTCTGGCGAGCTCTATGCGCGCTTTTGGCGGACGCGCCGCCGGCCGGAAGTTTTACCGGGACGCTTCGGTGGTGGCCGAGAACCCCGGCCGGGCCTAGAGAAAGCCAAAGCTGAAGTGGGCCCAGTGCTTGTCGGTTGTGACAAAACCTCCTAATTCATGGGCCCACCAGCATCCGTCTTTGTCCCAAAGACCTCGGCACCGTGCGGATGCACCCAATAACTTAAGAAGCCCCGTCGGTGTCATCGAAACCCCGATTGCACCACTCCCATACTAGGATCAACAAAGGAGTAGCTACAACATTACAACATTAGTTATAAAAATACGGATCATAGTGCGGAAGTATAATAACATTAATTTTACAAAATGTGAGCAAGTTACATTTAAGAGAACTTAACTTAATTTGTGGAAGTTAGGTAGAACTAGAAGACACGGATCATGTCGAGCCCACCGACATAATCTTGGTTAAACAAAGATGAGTCAATACCGCAATGGGGGTTAACAAACCCCGAGTGCGGGAGTACTCAACAAGACTTACCGACTAAAGAAAATAGGAGAAGACTTCGGGAATGCTTTGGTCTTAGGAGTCAAGGTAAGGATTTAGCAAGAATCAAGAACTCTTTTGCGTAAAAAGCTTACTATAAGTGAATCCTTACTTTCAATATTTTTAATTCAGATTAGTAGCTCATATACTCTAGGTTATCCTATTCTAGAGCAAACATATTTTCTTATTCCAACTCTCTTTCCTCAAAAACATATTCCATAATTTACTACGATGAAGGTCGAAATCGGGTCTCCTTCTCAGAAAGCAAACGGCGATTCATGAATCGATTATACCCAAATGAGGATCCCTAACCACACGACATATGTAGCACTTAAGCTTGCATATATCAACCCTCACTTTCGGTTCGTCCAAAAACGGAATTTGGGTCCATCGCCACCCGAGAGAGCCGCGAGTACTCCACCTCCCTACCCCGTCCCTAATGACCGTTTGACCAAAGGGGTGGGTACATGCTACTCCCCGCCATCTCTCCACTCCCGGTCACGAGGTTGTCCGTTCCCGATTTGGCACACCCCCCGATCGGGCTTTACGGCATGTGGCGATTATTTTCGCCCGACACGGGTGACTCCCGTCCGATGTGCCATTGACCCAAACGGCCTCGGGCGCAACTTAGCGTTCAAAAGTCCCGATTTCACTCGGGCCAAACAACGGGCCGGTCCTTAAGCGACCAACACGGGACAAGCACGGCTAGGTATCCCGCCGGCTTTCAACCTACGTCCCCGTCCGATCTCAAATTCATCACTACAACTCTTTCTTTTTCCGAAAAACGTACCATCTCCTCAAACAAAACATTTTGATGAAAAAGCAACTAATTAAGCGGGGGCTAAGCATCACTAAGCATTTTTGAAATAAACGAGTTAACAAGGGTGGTATTGCAATAATCAAGGATGGTAATGCAAAGAATTGGGTTACCATTCAATTCCTCATAACTTAATGCAACAAAAAGCATAACAAAGGTGATATAAAACTTTGTAAAACATCAAGGAAGGGTTTTAAATGAACCGGGGCTTGCCTGTATTGCGGGGAAAGTCGATTCGAAGTTGAATTGCCAACGTCATACTTGACACCGACACCTCGGTGGATGCACCTTCTCCAAAGCTTGATCATCGTGAACCATATCACTCACGTTTACTACACGTAATGAATGATGCTTTGCTTAATATGATGAAATAGTAAACATGATGCATTGATGATGCATGAAATGATAAGCACGAGAATATAATTCATACTTCACGATAAAGTTGCAACCCAACAAAACCAACTTGTTGAACTACTCTAGAAGATATCATCACCATTGCCTAAGGAGTTCCCAAGGACCATTTGATTGTGGTATGATCCAAGTTTCACAAGACAACCCAAAAGTCACACAAAAACCTAAGTTATTAGACACTAAACAATTTATATAACACATAAAATAATAGAGCATAAAATAATAAAAGTATAGCCTTGCTCGGTAAAAAATCATCGTGTCAATTGTGTGCTTGCTCGTTGGAGATTTCATATTGATCACGGTGATTGGCTTCCACCTCTACACATCGACGTCGGTATATCGTTCACTACTCCACGTGCATTTACTTTGATATATCTTGTGTAGCCTTGCTTAGCTTGTTAGCCACTTGAGTAGTGAGGTTAGTTTGTTTAGGCTTGTTAGCTCCTAGTTGGTAATATAGTTAGAATTTCTTGTTCACCTAGGAGTAAGTTAGCGACTTAGCTCTTGTTGTGATTAGAGACAATAGAATTGACTTGTGGCTTGCATAGCTAGTTCGTAGCATCGCTTATATTAGCTACGCCATCTTGTTATCTAACCCGGTGCTTAGTGTTGTTGGGAGAATTTTTAATAGGCTATTCACCCCCTCTAGCCATTAGGACCTTTCGTAGTCGAGTACCTCCGATTCGGTGAACCGCAGCGAACAAAACCTGTTGGTCCAAAAATGTTCTCCTCCGGCAGCTTCGTCGATGATATCCGCGCGGCGATGGGGGGGAACCGACAATCGAAAAATTCTTCGAGTTCTTCGCCCTCGGGATCACCAAAAAGCGGTGGATTCGGGTGTAAATCCCAAAATAATTGAAATCGACAACCTGCCGAGGCGGCGAAGGGTGGTCGTTGACCGTTTGGGGATACTAAATCGCTTGATGATGTCGTCCGGTTCATCGAACATGAAATGCTTGCGGCCGAAGAAAATGTAAACTACAATATTGGTACAAGAAACACGGTTTTCATCCTAGGTGTAGGGTTGCACTGTAGCGTAGTCACTATCACTAACCTCTGTCTTATCTTAACTTCCTGCGTCTTTTGCCACATATGTGACTAATTCTTCACGCAAAACCATTAGTTGGGAGCCTCATAAGTCCTTCGAGGCTCGCTTCGACTTTGGCTTCCATTAGGTTGACATTTCCTCGAGTTAGGGGCTACTTGAGCTAATCAACCTATCTCATCCTTTGTTAGAGTATAGAGTATCTATTAGGCATTTGGGCGAGATACTTGTCACAATTGAAGATGCCCTAACTACGTCAATAGGTTATTGGAAGCTATATCATGAGAAAGAAATCCAAACAATCAACTCAAGCTATAAGACCGTTAAGGAATAAAAAAAAATCACTATTAGAGTTGTGTATAATCTACAGTCCTACACGAATTCAAAATGCAAGAAAATTTCCATTTGTGCCTTTCGAATGCAACATAGAAAAAAAAACACGAATTACAAGAAATTGGCACGAAGTAAAGTTCCCATGAGGTCCAACAACATGCTTGTTTCCCCTCGAAATTTATATATTTTATTTACACATCCCATAGAAATTCAAAGAAGTTTTATTATGTTTAATCAATCATTTATTCCAAATGGGCATATAGAAAAATTTCCTTCATTCCAAATGGGCATATAGAAAAAGATTCCATTAGGTTTAAAATCCAAAACTCCTACTGTATGCCTTTCTCTGCCCATCTGAGAAGCCAAAAAAAAAAAAAAAAGAAAAAAGAAAAAAAGGGTATGTTTACATCCATGAAAACTTAGCGAACTGAAGAAAAATACTGTAACACTTTTCGTTTGTTTGTGGTACGACGCAATGGCAAAGACCATTAGGTTGGGGGCTCCCACCCAGGATTAAAATCCCTGGTGCGACACTTTTATCCCGGGATTTATTTCGGGATTTTCCGACGCTTATGCATTAAGTGGTAGCGACGTCCCCTCGACAATGAGGCGCGCTGTGATGACTTTGTGAACTTTAAGTTTTGCTTGGGTAGAGTTTGTGTAGTGTGTTTATAGGGGTATAGTCCTCCTTCGAAGGTGCTCATAGGGTAGAGTTTGTGTAGTGTGTTTATAGGGGTGAGTGTGCGTTCGGTGTTGAGTGTCTGTGTTGTATTGTGTAATCTCAAAAAATATTATCCTACCATAGTGTAACTAGGCTCATAAGCTCGCAATATACATCTAAACTATGCAATTAGTTATTTTGTTTATCTACATTTCATATTCTATGTATGAGTTTTTTTTTTTTTTTTTGGTTACATTTGATGCTCGTCATGATAGGAATTTTAGAAATTTTAGAGAAAAGTTGGATAACTAAACACAGCTTACTCTACATGGGGCTATTGCCTGGCAAAAGAAACACAAGGCTGTTTGAGGGGACGAACCAAGTCGCGCCGCCGCCGCCGTCTCGGATCGCCTCTTTCTGTCGGATCTCCCTAGGTAAACACCACCGCCCTCAACAGCGATCAACTCCTGCTGGGTTTCCTCCCGCGATCTCACCTCGCTGTTACGATTCCCCTGGCGTGGTGATCGCCGCAGGTTTCGCGGCCGTAGCAGATCCATGGCGCTGGCGTCGAGGCTGGCGCAGCTGCAGGCCAAGGCGTGCGAGGCGACGCGGTTCGTGGCGCGGCACGGGTGCGAGTACCAGCGGTCCCTCGTGGAGAAGAACAAGAAGTACGTGGTGGAGCCGCCCACCATCGAGAAGTGCCAGGAGCTCTCAAGCAGCTCTTGTACACCCGCCTCGCCAGGTTCGGTGCAATCGATGTCCTCTCTTCCCAATCTGAGAATCCTGTCGCAAATTCTGTGTGCCCTACTCCGTGATCTCAATGCAATAATACTTCTTTTAACGATGTGCTTGACGAATACCTGCCGTTATGGATAGTGTGGCCTTACCTGTACTGTTGTGCTGGCTTGTGAAAATTTAGCACAATTCGTCGCCAAGGTGATGTGGTTGGCTGGTTTGACCACAGGGCTTCTACTGATAAAGCCTTCGGGTTTTAGACTAATAATATTTCAACAGCTGATTTATTAATATAGACTTGGTGTTCAATGTTTGACTTATGCATCTAGTTCAAATTTTGAGCTGAGAATTTGGGAGATACTGTATAGTATAGATAGCACCTCAATATTCGAAAGGGCACTCATGAAACCCTGGGGATGTATAGAGCAAGATAACCTGAGTGTATTTATGTTATCTCGTAAATTGTCTGCTTGATCAGTTGATTGAATAAACTACATTGTTTGAAGAAAGTGGCTGTATACTACTACATTGTGTGAAGAAAGTGTCTGTATACAGGAAAATTGTCTTTGTGAGAAAGTGAGTCTGGTTGATTACTCTTTACAAAACTTCCACGCACGGTTCGAACACCACAAGTTATACGTGTGTCTGCTAATGTGTCTTCATTGGGCACACCACCCATTGGGCCTGCACGTCTTATTAAACTGTGTATATTCTTTACAAAACTTAAAGTATGGATGAAGATGGGGCAATTAATTGTCACGAGCAATTAGCAGATGTATCTAATCTAGTTCCATAAGCTGATGTGCAATGACTCTAGTTGCCTGGTGGCGATTGACCACAAATCCTGAAAACATGCATAGGCTGGAAACTAAAAACCTTATATTTACATGTATGAGCTTTGTAAAAAGGTAGTTTTCCCATTGTTCTCTCTGAAGATGCAAGCTATGAATTCCAGTCCATGAAAAAAAATAGCGCGCTATAAGCGCGAAATAAGCGCTAATAGCGGCATAAACACCCATAACTGATGCCAAACACCACCCAAGGATGCCAAATAGCGGCCGAAACACCCGCCGCGATACCAACCTCCCGCTAAATTTAGTGACATGGTTGAAGCATAAGGTTTACACATATCCCATAACTGGCAATCTGACACTTAAGTTTCAGTGTTGATTTGTTGACTAGATTTGAGGCATTTATTGGATATGATATTAGCTACGGACAATATTTGGCGGTAGTTTTTGTCATTGAACTATGATATTTTGTGATTAAAGGAGAAATGTTCATCCTGTAAAGACCTGAGGTTAACCCTAGATACAGATATTTTGTGCTCTAAACCTACAAAATTAAATAATTTCATCGCTGCAAATGAAACAGCTACGAGAAGAGATTGAACCATTGCACTTACGTAACTAGATTGTCTCATATCTATCTGTTTATTTATTCTATCATGAGCTACACCTTTGAATACTATTCAATTGTACCTTTGAACTGACACATTCTCCTTTCAGCCTTCCTGGTCGCTATGAAGCATTCTGGAAAGAGCTTGATCAGGTGAAGGAGGTGTGGAAGAACAGAAATGATCTGAAAGTCGAGCACGCCGGTGTCGCAGCACTCTTCGGCATCGAGCTGTACGCGTGGTTCTGTGCCGGTGAGATCGTTGGGAGAGGATTTACTTTGACAGGATACCACGTCTGAGCGCGCCCAGCAACAGAATCAGTCCCATCCCTTTGGCTGATGACTTCTTAGGCAGCACATTTTTCGCAACCAGATTGCCCAGTTTTGTTTTCGATTTTAGAGATGTATTCTTGGTGCTGTGTGGAATGCACGCGCCCATCTCTGTGAAACCAACTTGATGATAATACAATAATCTGCTACATCATGGTTTAATTCTGGGATGCAACCTTTTGATGTTTTGTTATTGATGCCCTTGGTGACTTGTCTTTGTTTTGCTGTGCTGTTGTATGTGGTGCCGTGATGCCAAGTTCTTTTGACTGCATTCAAACCAACAAATGCAGATGGGGTAAAGCTTGGAGCTGTATGTTCGTTTTGGCCAGCAGCACCTCATCACCTGAAGCCGGCGCAAGCGGGACATTATCCTCCGGCTAGCCGGAGGAATTCGCCCGCACGGCCGCACGAGACGATTCTGTTAAGCTTGCTGCGCACAAAAGCTGGAAGCACTTCGTTGCCGAATTTCCCAAAAGAGCCCCGGAACAAACGGTTTGAACAACTGAACCGAACTGGATAATTGAAGACGTAAATTGAGGAGGCGGAGCCCGCGGCGGCTGATCGGGGAATACGTCGCCGCCGTCCCGTCTTTCCCAGCCGCGACGACCTCGGGCCTCATGTTCTCTGCAGCTCGCCGCCTCCTCACGTCCCGCGCCTTCGCCTTGGCGCGGGCGCCGGCAGCGCCCTACTCCCACTCCGCTGGGTCCCCGTCGCAGCCTCGCTTCCCGACGCCCAAGGAGATCCGCAGGGGTTTGGACGAGTTCGTCGTCGGCCAGGACAAGGCCAAGAAGGTTACGAGTCACGCTCCCCACACCTCCCTTCTCGTCGCTCTGCCTATGGCTCTGCTGCTCCTGCTGTCCTGCAGTCCTGCTGTGGCATCAGTATCTGCTACCTCTGGCTCTGCTGCTCCTGCGGTCCTGCTGTGGCATCAGTATTGGCATGCATGTGTTTTGTTGCGTTACAAGTCCAATCTGATGCACCAGCAAGTCAGATAATTTGGGGTTTCCATGGAATTTTTAGCTTGTACCTATGACCTATGTGATCCATCGACTTAGCAGGGAACTTGGCCGTGCAGGTGCTCTCTGTTGCTGTGCACAATCACTACAAGAGGATATACAACGAGTCATCAAATAAGTGGTGAGGTTTTGGTAACCCAATTTGCATTTTCAAGACTGTGTCATGATTCTAACACCGGATTACATCATCCCTGACTTGTGATCAAAGTTCTGTGAAAAGTTCGGCGCGTGGTGGTGTTGCTACGAGCTGTGATGATGACATTGAGCTTGAAAAGAGCAACATCCTTCTGATTGGGCCGACAGGGTCAGGTATTGTTTGTGGGCATGTAATCTATGGTTAAATAATGGTAATGCCTTATGCTGATGCATTTGCATTTTCTGTATAGGACAGGTAAAACATTGCTAGCAAAATCGTTAGCTCGGTATGTGAATGTGCCATTCGTGATTGCTGATGCAACATCAATTACACAGGTAGTCTTGGCTGCCATCATACGTGTTTTGTGCTTTTCCTTGATATACTTAGACAGTTAGGCCCATTGATCTTTCATGCGATTTTTGCTGCCATTTATATAAGAGATAGGCAAATAACCCAGCTGATAGTTCTTGCTACTTTCTTCTTCCTGATGTGACATTTTCAGACTGGATATTCTGGTGAAGATGTGGAATCTGTAATCTACAAACTTCTAGTGGTATTTATATCAACCTTCCAGATTATTTACTGTAGTTTTGATTGATACTGTTTGATACGACCATCAGGTACTACTGTTGCATAGTCTACCCTTTTTAAGGAATGTTATAGTCTATTTAAGGTCAGATCAGAAAGTTTCTTTCAAGTTAGTTCCGCTATATCTTCAATGTTCCATTTGATTGTCTGGCAAACTTCAAGGGAACTTGTTCTGTGAATGTTCACAATTCTAGTTTGACATAGTCATCAAATATTAGCTTGTAATTTCTTAATGAACTTGGAGATCAATTTTATCTTTCAGCTGACATGTGCTACCTCTTAGGCTGCTGACTTCGATATTGAAGCTGCAGAGCATGGTATTGTGTACATTGACGAAGTTGATAAGCTCGCAAAGAAGGTTATTGGACAAATTAGCTCTGATCTTAATATTACCTCAACATGTAATGAAGTTAATTTCACCTACAGTCATCATATTTATTGCTACTTTCAGGCTGACTGTCATGAGGATCGAAAGGATGTATCTGGAGAGGGTGTACAGCAAGCGTTGCTAAAAATATTTGAAGGAACAGTAAGTGCATCTACTAATTTTCTTGGGTACATTTTATATTCCTATTTTGCATGCAGTAGTCACACTCCCTTTTTTGAGGAAAACAATATTTGAGAAACTGAACACATAGACAGTATGTAAACAAAGTAGTTGACCATACTTTGCTTCCTCAACTTCAAATTTCATGTCATGATGTCTTTCTATATATTGACTATATTTTGCTTTCTGAACTGTTTCTTGTGTTTATTAGGTCATCAGTGTGCCAAGAAAAAGAAGTCAAGATAATATACCCCAGGGTTATGTTGAGGTAATTGGTTGGACAAAATTATGCTCAGTCAGAGAAAACATGATGTGCCTTTACATTATCGAATTATGGAAAATTAATAGGCTCGATGATGAGGTCTGTGCCAATATGAAATTTGTCTTTGCTGTAAGTTGCATGCTTGTTTTGCAGGTCGATACACGAAACATTCTTTTCATTTGTGGAGGTTCCTTCTTTGGCTTGGAAAAGATAGTCTCAGAAAGGTTATACAGTCAATAATTGTATGAATTTATGCACCTTTAGGAATTATCCTTCTTCACTTAGACTTTATATGTTTCTCAAAGTACTTTTGTACTGTGCAAGACATCAACATTATCCTGTTGGATTTGGCATACCAATATGTCGTGAGCTGCGGAACTGCAGCTGGACAACTGCTCTTCAGGAATCTTACTCTATTGATACTGTAGGTTCAATTGCTTCAGCACTTCACATGGTTTTAGACTTTTTTTTGTTTGAATTTGCATTGATAACAGAGACTTTTACGAATGGTTCCCCACTTAGGTTGAAAATGATGATCTTATTGCCTACGGCTTGATCCCAGAATTCATTGGAAGGTTGCCAATAACAGTTACCCTGACCAATCTTAGTGAAGAGCAACTAGTTCAAGTAGTAAATTTCTTTTAATTTTATAATTTAAAGCAATCTTTCTTAATTACCTTCTCAAAGATTACCACCTCCTCAAAATTATAGTCAATTCTCTTTGCAGGTGCTCAGGGAGCCCAAAAATGCAATAGGAAAGCAATACAAGAAGCTATTCAAAATGAATGATGTTAGTCTGTGATTCATTTCAGCCAATGGAATATTGCAAGCTTTGGCTGAAGAAACTTTTACTTTTACATGATAATTTCTAACCAAGAAACTTATTTATGCTCATGTTTCCTTCATAAGGTCAAGCTTCATTTCACTGATAATGCTTTGCGGGATGATAGCAAAGAAGGCAGTCGCAAAAGAAACAGGAGCCCGTGGGCTGCGGTCTATGATGGAGGACATTTTGACAGAAGCAATGTTTGAGGTTGACTTCTATTTTGATTTTGCCGTGCCATTGGGTAATCCAGTACCGGTGTGGCTTATAGTACTTTGGTCACTCCATTGCAGATTCCTGATGTGAGAGAGGGGAAAGAGAAGGTAATTGCTGTTCTTGTTGACGAAGAGTCTGTAGGACCACTACACCATCGAGGATGTGGAGCAAAAATTTTCCGGGATGATGGAGCCTTGGAACTGTATGTTTACCGGAACAATATCAAGGTGCCTGGGCTGATTCAGAGCAACCCCAGACGCAGACGCATTTTTCGGCTCTGCCTTCTAGTTGCATTATCGGCGACAAAGCTTTGGATCTACCAAACATTTCCTTATTTTTCATCGATATATGAATGGATTGTATTGATGTTATGCAAGGTCAACATTTTTACACAATGAAATATGATGAGGTTGATTCGTGTCAACTGTTGAGATAGCAAAAGAATGGCCGTAGCTTGCAATGCTGTTGCTAAGAATAGATTTTGCAACAACAATTCATGTCATTTACACGCTACTGGTGACAAACACAGACAGTTGTTTGATACTGAACAAATAGAAAAATAGCCTCCAATAATTCTCAAAAAAGAAAATGGCTTCCGATAATTACTACACGCCAAAATTCTATAAATGTTTGTGTGCATCCATTGCAATAACACAATGCTCAGCCAGAAGCAATCTAATTTTACCCAAAGATGAATTTTTTGGCATCACGGAAATAATTGATCGTGCTGATCATATTGATGTATAAACTGACAAGCTATAGCTTATGACTTGAGTGATGAACGAATCGTGGACAACTTCTTGTGGTCATCACAGGTATCCCTGCACATTGTCTCCATTTCTTTCTGTCGGATCGTCTTGAAGTGCATCGTCTCCATCGTCTCCAATTTCTGTTGGGTTGCCTTGGAGTGCCCCTTCACCTGATTTCAGGCCTACCTTACTGAGAAACCCACCATCCAAGGTGTTTGCATCAGAAGCAGGCGCTCCTTCATTCTCAGTCTTCCTTTTATGGGCTAGGATAGCTTCAATGGCAGCGGCACTGGCTTTAGCTGCGGCTTCATCCTTAGCAGCAATCTCTGCCCGCCTTCTCTCCCTCTCTTCCTTGGCAAGAGCGTCTGCCCTTGCCTTCTCTTCTGCAGCCCGGGCTTCTGCTTCAGCCTTTTCCCTCTCCACATCCTCATATAACTTGGCGATGTCATCTTCCCTCCTATCTCCACGTAATGCTCCTTCCAAGAGCTCCCTCATTCCATCACTGAACACAACCTTCTCATCCAAAAGAATACCTTTTGCAACCTTGACTGCATCATCCAACCGGTCAGCAGCAATATATGCCTTCAGCAATGTCTCATAGGTTGAGATGCTTGGGCTAACTCCCTTCTCCTTCATCTGATCAAAGTATTCCTGAGCCTTATCAACCATACTGAAACCCACCAGGCCATCAACAAGCTTATGATATGCAGTTGCATCAGGCTTCAGCTCCAATTGCTCATTTTGTCAAAGTAAGAGAGACCATCATCAATGCGATCAACACTGAAGCATACTTCCATCAGCAGTAAAAATGTCTCCTCGTCCGCGCTGACACCACTCTCACACATCTCACTGTAGAGCTCCTCCACCTTATCTATCAGCTGGTTAACCTGAAGGCGCTGAATCAAATTATTATAGGACGCCACATCAGGCACCAGCTTCCATTCCCCCATTCTTCTGAAGACTGCAATTGCATCTTCGAATCTCCCAGCAGCACAATAGGCATCAACCATGACCCTGAAGCTTCTCAGATCAACTGCAATCCGCGCAGTGGAGGGTCATGCTCCCCAAGCATTCTGTCAAACAGCTTAAGTGCATCCTCCAACCTCCCATTCTGCCCAAGTGCATCAACCACTTCATTGTAGCTCTCGCCCCCAAACCTCACCGCCGATTCAACACCGAGTGCCTCTTTGTAACACTCCATAGCCTTGTCCTCCATTCCCATAAGGAAGTAGGCCTTCATGAGAGTCCCATACACAATGCCATCCAGAACTGGCTCGCCCCCAACCTTGTCCTTGAGCTCCTGGTACAGCTCCACGGCTTTCGCTCCATCCCCAGCACCCACGAACCCAGCCATGAGGATTCTGTAGACCTTGGGGTCGGGCCCGACGAATCCAGAGTCGAGCATCTCATCCTTGAGCTCGACGGCATCCGAGAACCGGCCGTGGTCGACAAGACACTCGACGACGACGCGGTAGGCCGTCGGGGAGGGCGGCACGGGGGATCCGGGGCGGGTGAGGATGCGAAGGTGGTGGAGCGCGTCGTCGGCGAGGCGGCGCGCGGCGAGCGCGGAGAGGTAGAGCGCGTGCGTGGCGGCGGTGGGCGGGACGGCGGCCTGGATCGCGAAGCGGTGCAGCGCGAAGAATTCCTCGAGGCGGCGCGCGCGGAGGAGCGCGGCGAGGACGGCGGCGCAGGTGAAGGACGAGGGGCGGCAGTTGGAGTGGAGCGCGTGGCGGGTGAGGAGCGCCGCCTCGGGGAGGTCGGCCTGCGGGCCCGGAGGGAGCGCGAGGATCCGGTTGTGGAACGCGAGGCGGGACGGCGCCAGCGTGGGGAGCGGCTCCGCGAGGCGCACGGACCGCGGGGAGTGCGCGGGCGTCGGCGGCGTCGCGACGAACGTGTCCTTGCGGCGCTCCCGGCGGGAGGCCGCGGCCGAGGGCGGCGTCCGCGTGCGCGAGCGGGAAGAGCCCCGGCACGAGGCGGCGCGCCGAGACCGGCTTCGACAGCGACATCCTTCTTCCGCGGTTGCGCTTTGGGCGACGGCCGCCGGGCGGCGAGGAGGGTTTTGGGGGTTTCGGCCGAATCCGGGAGTGGAGAATTGGAAGCAGGAGACGAGAGGGGTTGTTCTATTTTACGCTTTCGCTGAAGGAAAACGCACACACAAGATCTGTACTCTACTCTGTGTTGAACCGGCTGAACCGACATCATTTGCTTTGCATTCCTTGCCTTTTTGCCACACTTTTGGTTCGAACTTGGAGGTAGATATTCAACAATTAATTGAAGCTCAAGATTTCACCAGAAGTAAATCAAAATGATCCATGTAAACTGAAAGAAAAGGCGGATGAAGAACTAGGCATACAGCATCAGCATATCCTACTGGCAGCATTTCCATAAAATAAAAAACAGTCATTTTTCATGAAGGGAAAATTTTCCCTTGTCTTCATTATTCACATCACATTGACACCAGCATGGCACCACCACACATTTCTCATCTTCATCTAAATGGCCCACAAGGTACGTAGCCTATGTCCGTTTCTCATGCCATGTCTCTAGACAAAACGAAATAAAAAGTGATGAGCACTCCTATATGCCAACGATAAAAAAAAAAATTCAAATCAAATTCCGGTCCAGCCACCTACACCAAGCTTCCGTTGGCCGCGACGGGCCGACGGCGACTCCGACCAGCCCACCCCAGAATCTTCGCCGTAATATGCCAGAAACCCCTCGCCCCCTCGTCCCCTAGCGGCTTCGTGCTACCGAAAACACCCCTGCAACCAGCTCCTCCAGCGACGACACGCGCCGTGAATAGTCGAAACCCGCAGGGGTATTCTTGTACATCGATGTGTCTGTATTAACCCAAGCCCTAATGGCCACGGCCACACCACTCCCTGACCTCCGCGCGGCGATGCGGAGCAGAAGCAATGGAGGTGCTCAGCTCCAGCCGCTTCGCTAGGGCACTCCTCCCGAGCCTCCTCGACCCGGCCTCCAGGCCACTCAGCAAGCTTCCGTGCCGCCGCCCCCGCGGCGCCGTCCATACCCTAGCCTCCCCTCCACCCACGGCCCCGCCGCCGCTCCGTCGCCGTCATTGCCGTCGCTCGCCCGGCTCCTCGCCGCCGCGCTTCGGGGCGGCCGCGCGGGGGGGGAGCTCCCGACCTCGCGGCCGCGGCCACGGCCACAGGCGGCGGGGGCCGGGATAGGGACGCTGCTCATGAGCACCACGGCGGCGGCGGTGACCAAGGCGCGCGAGAGCCCTTATCTGCTGGCGCTGGCGGCCAACCCGACCTTCGTGTCGGGGCTGGTCGCGTGGGCTGTGGCGCAGGCCGCCAAGGCCCTGCTCACCTCCGTCGTCGAGCGCCGGTGGGACCTGCGGATGCTCTTCAGCTCCGGCGGGATGCCGTCCTCGCACACCGCGCTGTGCACCGCGCTCACCGCCTCCGTCGCGCTCTGCCATGGCGTCAGCGACGCGCTCTTCCCCGTCTGTCTCGGTTTTACTCTGATTGTTATGTATGACGCCACGGGCGTCAGGCGCCACGCCGGAATGCAGGCCGAGGTGAGCTTATGGTTCGCTTTCTTCCTTTTTGTACAGTTATCTTGCAATGTTTTGGTGGCATTATGCTATTCATTTGGAAAAATCTGGATGTCGTTGAGCTAGTTTTGCAGTCAGAGGGAAACCCTGCAGCATGATGTTATTATCACATAGTACTATTAAATCAGAACGTGATGGCTACGATTGTGTTATTAATATTATCATCATAGATTGTGTTATTAATATTATCATAGAGTACTATTAAATCAGAATGCGATGGCTACTATTGTTTTCTATCATTGTGATGATTTGCTAAGCTATAGTTAGTTGGTAGGATATCATGTTCAAGATTTGGATTTTTGTGTGATTGGCTGGACATCATAATCCTGAAACAGACAGTTAAATCTAAGAGAATGGTTATTTGCTGGTCAATGTGATTTTAGTAGTTTCCATTTCTAGATCTGCATTTCATCTGAGGTACTGTAATACTGCTGTCTTGTCTAGGCTCATACTTTTTTTTTCCTGTCTTTTATCCACTGTGGTTTACTTGTTTGGGGGTGATAATTGTGATGCCACTATATGTAGTACTAGCTTAATATTCATCATTAAACATGGTGTTGTTGGCTTTGTCACATGAAGTTTAGAACTTCATCTTGGTAGCTTAGATCCATCACAGTGGCGCTCAAACCTGGAGTGCTGTGTTGTTCTGCTCACAGGGTTTTGTTGACCATATAGGCCAGCTCATATATTAAGGCATTGTCATTTGGCAGTTTGCCCGGTGCATCACCTTTCAATAGCACACAGACTGGCCTGTGGCCCGATGAGCCTACATAGAAAAAGAAGGCATTCCTGTTCTCAGTTATATTTTGTCGATGATATTCAATATAAGACACTGCGATGGTCATCAACCTAGAAGCGCTTGCTGTGTAGGTATTTCATAACACATTGTATTTTGACAGTTGAACTATGTTTAGAGTAATCTTGATTATCTCTTGGGCCTTGCGGCATGCTCACATCAACCAAGCACAACATAATAGATTATGATGTGGTGCTTTCCCTGGATGCTACCTGCTGTGTGCTTTGAAGAAAGTTTTGCTCCTTGAATTTCATTGTTACCTTTAGTACTAGACTAGATGTGTGCCTGTTGTGTGTATGTGCCTTTAGTCATTTACTAATATGCGTGCATTATGATCACACAGGTACTCAATAAGATCGTTGAGGACCTGTTTGAAGGCCACCCGATTAGTGAAAAGAAAACTTAAGGAGTTGTTAGGACATACTCCATCACAGGTCTTTGCCGGAGCAATTTTAGGCATCTTGGTGGCCTGGTATTGCTGCCAAGGTTGTATTGTTCCCGTTTGATGTTGTTATTGTATGGATGACCCAGAAATGAAACTATTCCATCACGAGGATTTTGCATGTAGTTTGACCAGTGTTCTGGAAAATATTTGATCTTCTTGACTAGCTTGATCATTGTTAAGAAGGTAACTATTGCCCTTCTTCTCTGGGATTTCCATGTATATATGTAACCTCATAGTATGAGACAATCAAGATATCCATATTTGGAGTCTCAATGCCAAGTTGTTTATGATCAAATTGTATCTATTTATCCCCTGCTTTGTGTGATATGAGCTATTCTATCACCGTTTGTGTGCTTGAAGATACACATTTGTACATCAGGACCTGTAGTTTTGGTGCTATGTTCCTGTTACATATAAAGTGGACTCTGCTTTCTGTTGCCACAGGTGGAACTTGTCTGTCTGACAGGTGACATTTGTTGATCTTCCTTTCATTGGGGATCTTGAAAGTGATGCCATGCCACCCTCAAGTTATTAACTGGTGTCGTGAGTATGTTTTCTTTCCTTTTTTTTTTTTTTTTTTTTTTTTTTTTGACAAGGACTTTCCCACGTTATGGAGCGAGAATGAAGAGCCCTTTTGGCCCACCTCTGGTTTAGCCTGCCCAACTGGGCTGTACGCCTGGACTGACTGTAGCCTGTAGGAATTTGGAGCATGCATGTTTGGTTACAGAAAAAAAAAAAACAAAAGCTATTCGTCTAATCTTAGCTATCGCAAAAGTCAGTGTTTCCTCACTCAACTACAACGCTGGACACAGCTCCTTGCTCATCTCCCAAAATCCAGACACATAATCCCCATGGCTGTTTTCTCTCCGTTATTCTTCTCTTTTTCTTTTAATTTGTTTGGATTGAATCTTTGAAAAAAATCTAATAAATAATAAACAAACATATGACATAGTATTGCTTTAGTACAAAATTTTTTGCCGTTACAAAACTTTCACCATAATTGGACCACAAAAACTATAGAGAAAAACATGGATCTAAAACTACAACAAAAATATTGTACTAAAACATATCATATTTTTCACTACTTAGATTTACTGATGTGGAGTTTAACAATAATATTGGATTTCCTTTTTTTATATTTTTTTGGGATTTGTATGATTTTTTCAAAAATTCAGTCGAAATAAACATCAAAGAAAATGAGAGAACCACTCAGGAAACACAATCAAGGGGCCACATGTATGGATTTCGAGGGAGGACTTGTATGGTTTTGTAGTTTAGGAAGGAAAAAACTGATTTTTGCGAGAGTTAATAGATGGATGAAAAATGGATTCATTTGGTTGCTTCGTTTTTCTACTTACGTTCGTGAGCGGGTTACCCTTCCGTGCAACTTGGAAATTAAGGGCACGGCTAGTTTTTTTATTACAGAAACAAGGAAAAAAAATGGACTACGTGGTGATCTTGTCCACTAATAATCAAACAGATGTCTTTCTTTAGTTTCTAGCTTGACAAGACAAAATAACGATAGTAAAAAGATTCAAACAGTCGTGGCTGCCGCCTGACGGCCATGCACTCTCTCTCGGATAAGATTTTACGTACGCTCCGTTGACAAATTGAAACAACGGCTGTGTTTATTCACTTGAAATTTAGCGCTGGAGTTGAAATTTGGTATTGTAGCATCTTTTGTTTGTTTGTGGTAATTATTGTACTACCACGAGCTAACTAGGTTTAAAAATTTCATCTCGTAAAAGTATGTCTAAACTGTGTAATTAGTTATATTATTTGTTTCATTACATTTGATTAGTTATTTGTTCCACTACATTTGATCTTTCCATACATGAAGCAAAAAAGATTTGGTGTGATTGAAAATCGCAAAACTATGGAACTAAACACAACCATTTGACTTCCTTCCCGGTGTCCTTATCCTACTTCCTGTAGTGCAGTACAGCGTCGCTGACGACGAGCGGATACCAACGCCGCGGTGCATGATTTGCCTAGTTTGACATTGCCGACCTAAAGCAGTCACTGAGATGGCCGTGCACTGTGAAACCCAGAAAAATTGCTTCCACCACAGTATCCCGCTCAATGTCCAACCCAGTTTCGCTCATGTGGCCCACACAACTGTTATCTTATAATTTGGAACGAATGGAGTATCATTTTATTTAAAGCAATTACTCCCTCCATCCCACTGAAGTCTGTCACCCTATTCGTGCCATCTTTTTTTCGATCTTCGTCTTATTCAAATTTTTGCACGAATATAATTTATTTTGTTACGACTTATTTTATCAATAAATATACTTAAATATTGATTAATTTATTTTATGATTTGCATAAATATTTTGAATAAGGCGGACGGTCAAACATGAACTTCAAAAGTCAAAAACGACAAACTCCATGGGATAGAGGGAGTACAAACTTTTATAATAGCGGACATGAAAAAGATTCTAAAATCTACAGATCCAAAACACAAGCTGTTTAGTACCACGAAATTTGATGCTTGTAGTCTTGAATTTGGCATTGTAGAAGACCTTTTCGTTTGTTTATGGTAGATATTATCCTACCATGGCCTAACTAGGCTCAAAAGATTCGTCTCAAGTAAATTACATTCAAACTGTGTAATTAGTTATTTAGTTTACCTATATTTAATACTCCGTGCATGTGTCTTTTTGGTACGTTTAATGATTCGATGTGATGGGATGTGATGATAACTTCAAGGTACCATAGGGATTTAAAACCGTAATGTCAAATTTATTTAGTTTTTTAAAAATCTAGGATATTTGAAACTTGAGTTTATTTACTGGGAGTATTCAGTTTTTTTTTAGTTAAATATGTCATATTTTATATAAACACAACCCAGATCCTAAACGCGAACGAGTTCAAAACAAAATCCGCTTCCATCATCCTGAGCGCGGTGCCTCCTGCCGTGCCCTCGAGGCTCCTCTCATTTCCCGGGTGTCCCATCGTCGTCGCCGGCCGGCCTACCGAATCTCTTACCTCTCGAACGGTCGGACGCGCGCGTGGTCCGGCCGGCCGTCGCACAGGCACAGCGCGTCGCGTCCGGATCGAGCGGCTGCTCGCTCGCTCGCCGGCGCGATGGGCTGCGCGTCGTCCAAGCAGTTCAGCAGGAGCGCGCCGGCGCACGAGGATCCGGCCGTGCTGGCGTCCCAGACCTCATGTGAGCGTTATTCCCAAAAAAAAAAGACCTCATCTGAGCGTCTCATGCCATCTCTCCGCCCCTCCTCACCGGCAACGACGGCGCCGCCATCGATTGCGTGACGACGCTAACTGACTGACCCTGGTTGTTGTGGTTGTTTGTGTGGCAGTCACGGTGAACGAGGTGGAGGCGCTGTACGAGCTGTACAAGAAGCTCAGCTTCTCCATCGTCAAAGACGGGCTCATCCACAAGGTCTGTGTTGTCGTCTTGGCCGATCCATACATGGTTCCAGCTCCATTCCCTGGTTTCTGATAGATAGATCGCGCCGCTGACGAATTGAAGTCTGTGTTGTGTTGGTTTGGTCCATCAGGAGGAGTTTCAGCTCGCCTTGTTCAGGAACAGCAAGAGAGCCAACCTCTTCGCAGACAGGGTAAGCTTCTCGTCCCCGTCCATTTTCAGGAGGAGGAAGCTCAGTTGGTGTTCACTGTGGCAGGTCTTCGATCTGTTCGATCTCAAACGGAACGGAGTCATCGATTTCGAGGAATTCGTGCGGTCGCTCAGTGTGTTCCACCCTAAAGCAGATACATCGGAGAAGACAGCGTGTACGAACTGCTCATTCATCGTCTTGTCATGCATAGTCCACGTTCTTTTCCCTGGACGGCAAGAACTTTGCCATTCATTAGACCATGTTTGGAACGAAACGGGAGTGTTTTTCCTTAATTCTGTTTTACATTTTTTTTTCCCTGTGAAATGAGATTCCTGTACTGTTACATCGTCAAACAAGGAATTAACAGGTTGGTTTGATTTGCATTCCTCATCTTCTATGCAGTCGCGTTCAAGTTGTATGATCTAAGGGGGACAGGTTACATCGAGAAAGAAGAGGTGATAGATGGTTCATTAATTCATTCTCTTCTGTGTTCCAACAAACAAAAATTTCATTAATTCATTATCTTCTGTATTCCAACAAACAAAACAAAGGGGCCAGGGTGCTGGCTTAGTGACTCTGTAAACCAAGGTTTGTTTGGTTCTAATTAAATAATTTTTTTGTTCTTTGAAACAGCTCAGAGAGATGGTCTTGGCACTGCTTGACGAGTCTGATCTCTGCCTTTCAGATAGCACCGTAGAGACGATTGTCGATAACGTAATTGATGTGCTGGTCATCAAGTGCTTGTTTGTGAAGATTAAATTTTTATTATTATAACATGTATTGTGCTGCTCTGTTTGGAGTGCAGACATTCAGTCAAGCAGACTCAAATGGAGATGGCAGGATAGATCCTGAAGAGTGGGAGGAATTTGTGAAGAAGAACCCGGCAACATTAAGAAACATGTCTCTCCCCTATTTGCAGTGAGTGGGCATATTCCCTGTAAAAATGTTATTCCTGTCCTTTCCTTTGCAAATGATTTCTCCTTAGAAAGGGAATATGATTACTTTTGAATTTTTGTTGATTGTTCAGGGACATTACCATGTCATTTCCGAGCTTCATAATGCATTCAGAAGCCAGTGACTGAAGGTATTTGGGTACAGCTGTGTATAAGGAAGCACAGTTCCATCAGCTCTGTTGTGCCCTACACAGCCTAGTCCATGACACGAGGCACTGGAGCAAGTTCAGAATGCAGCAGCAATGGCCAGCGGAGTGCATGAGGGTTGCTGACACTGCCATACGCTGCAACCTAACAAGATGATGACCAAAAAAATCATCTGTATGATAAGCTTCAGATGGTACCAGGAAACAATTTTCTCGGTATCGGAACATCGTCGAGGATGTTGTGTCAATGGCGGCCGGGGCCGGCAATCCACAGCTGCGCGAACTTGACCTTGGAGACGCTCTGCAGCACCTCCAATGGCGTCACGTCCCCTTCACCACCACCTTCTTGCTCTCGAGATCGACCTCGAACCATGTCACTCCTGCAATCAATGATTGACAAAAGAGCATCTTTAATTTAGCATGCCTCAACTATTACAGAGGGACCGAGTCTAATGTTCCTTTTATGAATCGGCCAATAGTAATATGATCCAGAAAAAAAAATAAGAGACGTATTGGTGTTTTTTTTTGTTTTGCTAATTGGATGATGGAATTATAAATACTTAAGAAATTGTTTATATATAGAGGGGGAGTATGACCCACGTTGGCCCTAAGCTATGCCATGATAGCCTCTATTTTATTTTTGAGGCTATACAAGGAAAAAGTCAACAAGCGAAGGTCTAACATAGAATACTCGAGCGCCAAGCCCCCAAATCTACAATCAAGCCTGAAGTCCCATCTCCTTCGGGTGAAATCTACAATCCAACCGTCTCTCACGTATGGTCTCAATGACCTACTACCGTCCTCTTCACTTCCTTGGCTCCTCCAACCCCGCCCCGGCCTTACCGAATCCAAGTTCACTGCCTCACCTTAGGAAATTTGATACTAGGCTAGTTAACTTAACCTCGACCTCAATCCTTGTTGCTGCCATTTTGGTATCCATATGCATCGCTCTTCGTGGTCACCCACGTCGATCGTCAATCTCCCTCCGTCCCATTAAATTTGTCACCTTGTATTCCGTGCCATTTTTTTTTCAATGATTCGTCTTATTCAAATATTTTGCACAAATATAATTTATTTTGTTATGACTTATTTTATCAATAAAGATACTTGAATATTGATTAATTTATTTTATTATTTACATAAATATTTTAAATAAGATGGATGGTTAAAACACCTAAGTTTAAAAGTAAAAATGACAAACTCCATGACGTAGACGAAAGTACGTCACCTTTGCACCTAAAGGAAAAGGGCATGTGTTTGATTTGGCTCCTCAATAGTCCCCCACACGAGCTCACTCTGGCCAACTCAATCACCCTCAATGACACTTGATGAGCGACACAAGTGTACACAAGCACTACTAGTCCCATGCATGGTTCGAGGAAAACATAGCAGTATAGAAAGAAAGATTATTTTTTTGGGGGTAGGGGGTCGTGTTTAAAAAAAAAGAAAAAAAAATACTTGAGCCACTCTAGCCTATGGACCATAAACAAGTAGGAGCTGAGATTTTGAGCCCAATGGAATAGAAGATAAGTTATGATACATATTCTCTTTTTTTAAGTAAGGATGAATATAAAGTTTGAATGTTGAATTTGTGAAGAAAAAAAAACGGGTGATCCTGTAAATCAAACCGGTGAATATAAAGTACAAACTCGCTACATTAAAACTGTAATTCAAACCGGTGAATATAAAAGTACAAACTCGCTACAAATGGCTAGTCGGATTGATCCAATCTTCCTTCTGATAAAGTACTGAACAACTATTGGTAGTGTTTGGGTTAAAAAACTATTAGTGTGTGGTGTGGCATCTGTTGTCTGTTGACAAATGGGGAAATGGGTATGGCCAATGTTGTCCAATGGGCAATGGATGTGATGCGAGACGTCCGCAAGCGACATGTGCGCAGGGGCATGTCCCGGTCGCTGATAGGTACAGTGCCAAGGACAGATAGATCCATCCGAGCGGCAACGAGATGACAGTTGCCGTCAATGCTTGGGTGGGCCTGGGCCCCCGCGTGGCCAAGGCCCAAAGGGCCATGGCAATACTGTACTGTACGTGGGTGGGAGATCCGGCACCCTATGGCTGATCGCTGACGAGATCAAGAACTGGTGATCCTGTGACTGTGACCTTGCATTGCATGAAGAATGCAGGAGTAGCAGCACGTACTACGTACGTACTGGTACCACGCCAACTGCAGCTGCATTAGTGCAAAGCTCTCCAGCCAAATAAATGGCTCTGTTCGTAGTTCGTACCCTCCTCCATAAATTCGATCGAGATAAATAGGATATAGATACGTCCTGCGCTACCGTAGATCCGGAATCCGGGTAGCTTTTCTAAAGATTAATTTGAGAGTAGTAGTACTCTCTTTGTTAGAAAAATGATGATTATATCAAGTTCAACAATTTTTTTTTTAGGAAGGCAAGTTAAACAATTTCAAGTTTGATAGTTTTATAAAAAATTATAAAGACTTATGACACTATAAATGCCCTTAGATGGGGGAAAAGATATAAAAAATATCGCTTAACAATCCGTGGCGTTCGGCGGCAGAAGACAAAACCTAATCGCCGACAATTATATATTAAAATATATAAATATTTATACTAAGTAATTAGTAATAAATCGGTCGCGGGGAGGGCTTTAAGTCTAGTTTTAAATAAATTTATTTAAAGATATAAATATTGCACGTATTTTTACATAGTTAAAAAGTTAAAGTGGGCGGAGTCCCAGCGGCACGCTTCCCATAGTTCCATATTTTTAGGAGAGGCGGAAATATCAGGGAGGATGTGTTTGGGAAGGTCGGCCGGTCTTGGGTGAAACATTAAATTCGCGCGACAATGTAGCGGTGGCGGCGCGGTTCGTGGTAATTGTTGTTCTCTTTATGGCCTAACTAGGCTTAAAAAATTCGTCTATAAAGTACATCCCAAACTATACAGTCCACGCCCTTCGTTTAGCTTGATGTGACATAATTTGGAGACGGTAAAGTTTGAAACTAAACACAGTTGCTCCTCCTCCCTAGCCCCTACCTTTGGAGCAGCTGTCCCCTAATTCCCTCTCTCCCACATGCCTCGGTATGCTTCCTCATGCACATGTTCACGTTGGGTGGTGTGCACATCTTCTTTTTTATTCATCTGTGGTGGGGCACTATTGAGGCTTTAAGTGTCGCGCGTGCAAACATTTTTTACCAAATCAAATAAAATTATTAAAACACAAGATTTAAAGAATTTTCAAATAATACTAATATGATATAAGCATTATTATTATTTGGGCACCATTGGTTGCATCTATAGAATCATTGCGGCTAATATTTTCGGGGTGAAACAATAGTATCCCGGACGGGCGTGCCGGTACAGCATGGCGTCGTTCCGCTGCATGCATCTTGAGACCTATTGATTGTGTGTGGGTGGTGGTCATGCGCTGCCTGTTGTCTGTTGACAAATGGGAAAATGGGTGATGGCCAATGCCCAATGGGCAATGGATGTCCGGATGCCGCGACCTCCGAGTGGTGATCTTGGTGCGGGCGACGCGCCAGTGATCTGGCGCGAGTGGGCGGCTGCATATCAGGTCGGGTAGTGGAGGAGGCGGTGGGTGAGGCGTGGCCCCCACGCCAGTTCTGCCGGGATCGATGGTTTCCATCCGAGCGGCGGAACGAGATGACGGTTGCCGGAGCCGGGGATCGGCGATTGTGGGTGTGTAGCTTGGGGCCCTCATGGTGGAGGAGTTTCAGCCAGATGCAATAGCTTACTGTACGTTTGGCTCATCGTTGATGGCGATCGCTTTAACGAGATCAAGAACTTCTCTCCCGTGGTGGTGGTGTCACTTTGTGTGTTTTTTGTTTTATTTTTCCTTGGAGTTGTTCCGAGTGGTGGCTCGTGTCGACGTCCCAATCCGACCGCCAACTGGTGTTTGGAGCCTCGTGTTGATGACCCAATCCAGCCAAATAAATTTTTTTACTTTGTGTATCTTTGCTCCCTTCCTCGTGTTAGTTGAGTTGGTGGATCCCAAATAGAATATGAAACACTCCCTAAGTCGAGTTGAGTGGGTGCCATTTGTGGCGCGAGAGTTGAGTTGTTTGGTACCTAAAAGTGCTTGGAGAGTAGGGTACCCTCCTCATCTTATGGTTTTTAAAAATTTCAGTCAAAAAATCAAAATTATTGCCTTTTCTTTTTTAGAAAGGCAAGAAATCAATTTCAAGCTTTTTAGTTTTATATTCTAAAAAAAACTTATGACACTATAATAGATGCCATTAGATTAATTATGAAATATGTTTTAATAGTAAAATATATTTGAAGGTATGAATGTTAGCAGTATTTTTTGTGTAGATTTAGTCAAATTTGAAAAAGTTTGACTTATTTAAGACACAGAATATCAAGATTTTTTTAGGACGGGGAAGCACATGGCTTCCTGAACGACGGGACCAAAGCTTATAATACTCCTTTTTTTTTTTTTGTAAACAATGCAATCAAATTTTATTGACACTCTTATGGAATAAAGTCAATCAAATTTTAGATGATTTATCTAAAAAAAAAAAAAAGACGGGAATCGAGCATGAGCACTCCCGGTTGGGAGGCCATTTCATGGGTTCGAGTCCTACCGGACGCATGATTTCCCACAAAAAAAAATCATCTCTCCCGACCCCGGGTGTGCCCAAAGCATGGTGTGAAGCTGACCCTTCTCTACGGGTATGTGGGCTCCCATGTCGTCCGGGGGGGGCTGGGTTCTTGGGTTTTCAGGGATCGGTGAGAAGATTCTTCTTAATGAAATACGGGTGGGGACATCGTCCCCCTCAGGTCCTGGTTTTTTCTAAAAATAAACAGACACACACACACAGAGAGAGATAGTTGATGCAGAGAGAGAGAGGGATAGTTGATGCATGATTGTTGATGACCGGGTTCGTTTGGTCTCCGTACCGCGCGACCTGTGCTACCGAAGATCCGGACACATCCTATCGAGAACTATTACTGTACGTATCTATTCTTGCCTTGGCATGAAGGGCAAGGTCTTTCCAAATACAGAGTAGCTGACGACTATTTAGGGAATCAGGGAAACACAAGAGAAAAAAGGCAGCAGGTCGATCTTTGACCGACAAAATGTATATACATATATCCTACTAAGTTTAGCACGAATCTGGCCTAGTTAATTCAGAACTTGAGATCAGTTTGTCTGGCATACTAAGCATCAATGCAAACACTCTTGCATTGTAGTGGATCGGAAGACCGATCGATCCAGTGAAATGTTGCGATAGATATATAGATGAGTACTCGTACCTTCCATCTTGGAGATGTGTTTGTGGACCTTCTTGGCACAGCCGTTGCAGTGCATGGACACCCTCAGCTCCACCGTCTGCATGATATATATGCATCGATCGATCATACCATATATACAGCAGGACGTTCGATGGCGATACATGGGACGAAAGAAACAGCAAATCAGACGAGACGATCGACAGACAATGGTGAAGTTCAGGCACACGGATCGTCGGAGCAACCATGCATTTGCAACTGCATGCTTGCAGATGCAGCAGAAGGCCGGGTGGCAGTACGCACCTTGGGTTGCAGATGGAAGCCAAGCGTCCCTACCCCATCGACCAGCAGGTCCTTGAGCCGCATTTGCCGGTGGTGGTCGCTCGCCGTCAGCAGTGCCGCCCGCTGGACGGCCTCCTCCTCGCCGTCGTCCAGCGCGGGGACGCCGACGCAGGTGCTCGTGCACAGGGACAAGGAGAAGCAGTCCAGCAGCACCCGATGCCGATGCACCTCATCGTCGCCGCCGCTCACACACTCCTCCGATCCGGCCCTCGTCACACTCAAGCTTATGCACTGCTTCAATTATCTCTCTCTCGATCTCTCAAGCAAAGCAAACGGGGCGTGCCGGTCTCTTTCTTAAAAAGGAGGAGCTTGGGAGGCAGTAGTGTTCTCCATTCGATTCTCTGTCATCGAGATCTAGCTAGTAAATGAAAGGCTTGGTACACGGGGTCGTTTAGCCGGTGGTTTCTGCAGTTGATAAGCCGTCTGATGTTGTTTTGCTGTGAGAAAAAAAAAAATGTAATGGAGCTCTGGCCGTGTCAAGGATCGGCAATGCTGCAGGCCAGGTACACGACTGGAGCAGTAAGCAGTAGGGCAGCAGCTCGACCTACACCTACCCCTAGGTACCATGCAGTACGTCCTACACAACTGTAGTACGTGCCAGTGGTAGGGGCATAGCTAGGCCTCGTACGTCTCGTTCAAGGAGTACACACTCTACCTCATCAAGAACAGCTTGAGGGCCTCTTTGGCAATCAGAGCCCCGGCTCCGGCTCCTCCTGCCTACCACTGTTTAGATCAATCCAGTGCATGATCCTCGTAGTTTTCTGTCTCATGCATCAGCGAAAACAGGGCCCTCGGCCCGGCTGCTACTAGAGAGACAGCCCCAAGAAACTTTCCTAATAAAGAGGATCATAATCATATCATGCTCCCTCACCACGACACTGGGCCAACTGGGTACACAAACACTGTGTTACAGTCTGAGGGCTGGGCGCCGGAGCTGCCTGTGAGTGTCTCCTCCAAAGAGGCCCTGAATTAATACGAGCAGCCAGGGGGATTAAAGTATGGTGACAGCTATTTCTGCAGCTAGGTAGCGGGGACAAGCTGCCGATCTCTCCATATGCCAATGTGCTGCCACGACACCAATAGGCCGCGATCGCAACGCAATTGTTGTGTCTCATGCATCATGCTGATGCATGCATGTCACACTAGATGACAGCGGCTCAATCATTGAGGCTCTTTCTAATAAAAAAGAGGGATCATAATCATATCATGCCGGCGGCCGGACGACAGTGTTGCCAACTGGCTGATTTCCAAAGATTCACAAGGACTGTGCGTCTGAAATGGCTGGGCGCCGCGTACATACATGTGTCTAGTGTCTCCAATCTCCATTCCGATCCCTTTGGTTGAGATCCAATCCAGTGCATGTAGGCGAATAAACGGCACGGTGTGGGATCGTAGGACAGGGTACTCCATCTCAATCTGCATGGCAGTGGGCCAGCGCCAAACCCTGTTGGATCGGTCGGTGCCGCGCGCCCAAAGACCAATACGGACACTGGGAGTGCCACCACCGATACGTACGGCATGGCCCTCTGCTCCTCGTGATATGGTTGCAGTAATGCAAGGCAGTGACTGTACACGGACCAGGACCAGAAATTGATCAATGTCCCGTGACAATAATTAGTATACTGTTGTTCTCAGAGCCATCGGGCACCTTTAAAGTTACACCGTACAAACCTGTTTGGTTGGTGCCTACGACGGCATGCTGCAATTTTGAGCTTTTGTCATTCCATTGTTTTTAGGCAATTGTTTGGTTCATTGTTACAACTATGGTGTGTCACACCTTCTTATCTTAGCCCACTGTCCCATACGTTATAGACCTTTTTTTTTTTTTTTTTTTTTTAAAAACTTCACCACAAGTGTGGCTTTTAATTTTACTTCCCACACTTTTTTTTGGTAAGTTCGGTGTGGTAAACTTTGACACCAACCACATCGACACCAACTAAACTTGATTGACAACTGGTTTGCGCCTTCAAATGACGGTACATCTTTTTAAAGTAATTTTAAATAGATAAATATAAATATATATAAGTACTTGATACTAAATGGATATTATTATATTAATTATGGGTAATATATTTTAAAATAAACTAACTAAGAAACATAAATGTCGATACTATTTGTGTGTGTAGATCTTGTGAAATTTAAATTTAAATTAATTGCCATCTAAAAAGCGGTATGTGCTTTTAAACAATGAAAAATTGGGAACCGAGGGGTAAAATCTAGAAAACAAAAATGATTTTTAAAAACACAACAAACACTGCAAGAAGCATCTCATTGCATGCAGAAGAGTCAATTATCCAGCGTCTTGGGGCCCGACGGATACAACGCGGCAGCTCCATGACCATGAGAATTGACCATGCAGCTGCCACGACCCGACCTCTGCATGCAAAGCTCTGACGCCACGACCCCACCTCTGCAGTCTCACTGTGCTCGGAACAGGTGGTAGGGGAAGAACCCGTTCATGTCGGTGAGCGGCTCCACCATCTTGGCGATCCCAGTCATCAGCCTCCACACCTCCTCCTTGAACTCCTTCTCCCCCCCTCTTCCACGCCGGAACCTCCTCGGCGGCCGCGTTGGGACGAGGCGGGAACTGCTGCTGCGTCTGCTTTCCGGCGAGGAGCGGCGGGCTGTTGCCAGAGCGAGGCGCCTGCTGCTGCTGCTGTAGTCCAACAGGGAAGCCGGTGGGGCGAGGCTGGTACGGCAGCGGCGGCGGAGGGAGCGCGGAGGGGCCCTCGCCGTGCCCGCGAGGTGGCGGGTATGCCAGTATCTGACCTGTCGGAGGGTCCCCCGTCGCGTGACAAGAGATGCTGCTGCTGCAGGTGCAGAGGCGGCGGGGCCGGGAGCTGCTGCGTGACGGCGGCGGCGCGTGGAGGCTGCTGCCAACGCCGGGCGCATGGGCGGCTGCAGCGCGCGCTGGGGTGGCTGCAGAGCCTGGGACGAAGCGAAGCCCACGGATTTGGTGGCCTTGGCCACCACTGGTGCGGCGCTGTCCGCCCCGTTGCCGCCGCCGTCGATGCTCGCGGGCGCCTCGCCGTCCAGCATGAACTTGACACGCGAGACTTCCTGGTGGCCCCAGAGTTTCCTTCATCGGTGCTCTTCTTCAGGATCGACTTGGGCTGCTGCTGCTGCTGCCCCATGGCCGCCGGACGCGCCGGCACGGCCCCGGCCCTGGACATGGGCAGCGGCGCGCCGTTGCCGGAGCTTCCGGGCCTGAACGGAGCAGTCTCCATGAGCCGCAGCTCGGACCGCTGCTGCTGAGGGGTTGGCGCTTCTGGCGCCGGCGGCGGCAGCGCCGCCCCCCGACTCGACTTCGCGGAGGTGGTACTGCGTGTCCACCTGCCCGAACATGGCGTTGGCCTTGGCGTACCTGAGCGCGGTCTCCGCGTCGGCCTTGAACCTGTAGATGACGCGGCACATGTGGGACTTCCAGTAGACGCGGATGCCGTCCACGTCCAGAGTTCCGAACCGCGCGAACCGGGCCTTGAGGGAGGCCACCGACGGCAGCGTGCTCTTGACCGGGAACTTCATCATCAGCGCCGTCGGCGACGGGGTCCGGACCCTGGGCGCCGGCGCCGGCTCCTTCTGCTTCTTGGCCGCACTCGCACCACCACCACCCATCTCGGTCTGCTTGTTGTCCTTGGCGCCGCCTGGTGCCCGTGCTGCCTGCTGCGCAGCGGTGGTGCCTCTCTGCTCCCTAAGACCGGCGGCGGCCTTCTTCTCACTGGCCAGCGTCTTGATCTTATCGAGCTTGGCTTTCTTCTTCACGGCCAGCTCCTCCTGCCGGTCCGACGGCCCACGCTTCACGCCGGCTTTGGTGGGGTCATTATTGCCTGGCCTCGGTGCAGCAGCAAAGCTTCTTCTTCTTGGGTGACTGGCCGTCATCGGCGACGGCACTGGGCTTGTCCAGGCTCATCTTGTTCGACTCCTCGGGTGGGTCGTTCTCGTAGCTCTTCTTGTAGTATTTTGATCGGAACGCGAGGACCAAGGAGCGAGCGGTGTCAGAGATGCGACGGTCGGCGCCATGGAAGGGAGCCAGCGGGAGGTTCCGGATGTCCGATAGTACCTGCGTCAGGTCAAGCCCGCTGGGGTCCTGAACCACGGCGGTGGGGTCCAGGTCAAAAACCTTCTTCTTTTTCTTCCTCTTCTTGGGCTCGCCGGCGGCGTTTTCGGGGCTGGCATCCGCATCGGCATCGCCGCCTTCCTCCCGCTCGCGCTTGCGGGGCTTCTTGGGCTTGGTTGCCTTCTTGGGCGCTGCGGCGAGCTGCTCGGTCTGGTGGGCGGCGGGAGGGACCTCGACGCGCCTCTGCAGCAGCATGAAGTCTTCGTCCGCGATGGAGCTCCCAGGCAGCGGTGGCGTGGGCGGATCGCCGCTACGCGGGAACCCAGGCGGGCCGTCGTCCAGCGCGGGCGCGGGTGGCGCGTCTGGGAGCTGCGGCTGGCGGTGGGCGGAGGCCGAGGCGGCTTCGGGCGCAGGGTCCCGGCGCTTGAGCAGGTACTGATCCTTCTTGCTGGACTTGGCCTTCATGGCGGACGCGCCAGGGACTATCTTCTCCATGAGCCTCGCGGCGGACCCCCCCTCCGGCGGCCGCCCGCCGGCGTTGGTTGCTCCGACGCCGTCTTCCTGAGCCCCCCCCCTTTGAGCGGCCGCGCTGCAAGGCATCATTGAGTGGGCCATGTCAGTCAGTTACTCCCACTATCAGCTCAGCAGCATGAAAGCACAACATTGCAGTCGACGCAAGGCGGAAAGACCGAACAAGTACAAACGTGAATGCTTCACATCACAAATGATAAAGAGAACAACTAATAATTCCTATCTAGACTGATGAAATAAAATAATGCCACGAGCGTATGTATGTGTAAAATAATAAAGAAAACTAATTATGCCCAAATATTTCTTGTAAATACAATCACTGGTGTCAAGTGTGTGTGTGATGGTTCATACTTGAGACATGTCAGTCCGACTGTCTGAGTGGCTAGACAGCAAAGATGGCTAGAAGATCGCACTAGTGATGATCCGAAGTCGGTTGTTTATATGGGAAGGACCGAAGCTACCGGTTATCGAAGTGATGGCCAGGACATGCTTCCATCAAATCAAAGGCTTAAATGCCAAGCTTAATTTAGCCGTAATTGCTTTGGAAACGTTACTCGATGCGTTTGGCGACGCTGATCTCTGTAGCCGTGGCAGCAGCGGCCCGCGGGCAGAGAGGCACGAGAGGCTGCCTGGGCCGTTGCTTTCACCTGAAACTGCCTCTACCTGGCACTATCTTCGTCTGCCATTCTAGTGGTTGAAGAAACGTGCACATGCACCAGCACGAGACACGTATCTGATGCATGGGTTAGGCATCTCACGGTCACAGCCACCCCTCACTAAGACGACTTGCAAGAATCAGGTGATGACTTTTTCTTCCTATGTCTATGTATATAAGATCTTTTATATAAAAATAAAATAAAAATTGTTGCAATTCCTAATATTTGGCATGCTTGGATTGTCCTAGGCCAGAACGGGACGCTGCTCTCCTAGCTCTAGCAGAGCAGCGTTTGGTCACCACTGCCTGTTTCCAATACCACCACGGGGCTAAGTTCCAGGATTAGTGTTCTCTTCCAAATAATCTAGTGCTTGCCTGTGTGTAATCTATATAGGCTCGAAAAAGGAGCCTGTCATCTGCTCCACGTGTTGTGCAAACCAGGTCCGAAGAGCAATCAAGCAAGGCTAAACCTACACAGCGTATATAATCTACAATATGGCCATCAGAAAGCTTTATCATCGCAGCAACGGGGCACCGCACGCCAGTGGCTATGTCCAACAGGCTCGAGCTCAACTCATACAGCTCAGAAACTTTGGTCGACGAGTGTCATCTGAATCTCCCATGCTAATGTTAGATCCAATACACTTTCTTGGTGTCAAGGGCTCACTATAGTAAAGGCCATTGGTTAGGGGCTCCACCCAAGGTTCAATTTCTGTGTGCGACATATTATCCTAGATTTATTCTATGATTTTCTGACGATGTGCATTAAGTAGTAGGCGATGACATTAAATGGTAGTCGACGACATCGTCGACACGAGGCGCATGTGGTGACTTCGTGAACTTTAAGATTTGTCGGGCTCAAAATACACTTTGTTGGTTGCAGCTAGCCATTTGTTAGTGATTCCTCACTCCTGACAGGCTGGAGTTGTGGGGTATGGGAATGCAATTGTTACTAAATTTCTGAGGCAACTATTATCGCTCCAACAACACTACAATGATTGACCATCTACATAACTGCACAGTGTGGTGACCTAATGGAAGATCAAGGAGGTAACAGGAAGATGATGCCAAGATGGCAGCATGTGGGACTGGGCAAACCAATTACTCATGGCATCTATAGCATTCCGCTATATGTTTGCTGAGGGTGGACTTTCGCAGTTGCAATGGGTATATAGTCCCAACTTAGGACGCAAGTCTGAAAGGGCTTGCTTTAGCAAAACTTGTTTCACTTGCCTGTGCAGTGATAACTCATGTTAGGGTTTTATTTTATTTTACTTTAAGGTGCACAGAGGAAAATCCTAATCAAATCAGTAAAATCTGAATGCTCAGGTTAACATATCTATTCGGCATATTGTATATACATGCTTGTAAAGATAATAGGTAATAGCTACTAAGCACCACAGCAGAGCAATGTGGAGCGCAGTGCCTTCCTTCACCATGTACATGTGGACTCGACCAGCTTACCTCCATGCCTCCTGCCCATGACGACATGACGAACAGGCAAACAATGCATCCAGAACAGAAGATATTATTATGTCGTTATTATCATTCATCTCAATGAGTCACCAACATATTTAATCAGTCACATGGGCGTTCTTCAGAATCAGTCTCACACGATTTATTTCAGTTCCTTTACAAAACATGAATTTCATTGCCCTGTCCTGACTACATGCATAAAGATCAACTTGTCTAATCTAGGTGCATCCTCCTTGACATGCAAAAGTAACAAATGGATCAAACATGCAGCTTTTATATGTGAAGCTGCAATTGATTTGATCTCAATTCAATGGATACAATGAACAAAAAGATTATGTGCAAGCAGTCAAGCACAAAAACTATAACAGGAAGGAACCACATATATATTCCAAATATATGATAATTGGCGTGGTTAAGAAAAAGAACTAAATATACTACAGAAAAAACTTCATAGGCATGTAGTGTATGGATAGAATAAAACATTTCAAGAATCCAATAACACCATGATGCTAACTAGTCATAGCTTTAAAATTTCATGATGCAAACTAATCACACACTTTGATGCTCCCAAGATAATAGATGATTTTTTTTTTTCCTAGAGCACATAATCTTTTTGTTAGAATGAGAAAAGACCTAGACCTAACTAGCATACAAATTAGGATAGTATGATAGTCAACTATATGATACATTCATACATATATGTGAATGCACATCAATCTGTGGATATGCATGTCTCATATTTTAATAGGTTGGATTAAATTCCGTGAAGCAATACAAGTTACCATTTAATCAACAAATTTCTGCATGACTAGTATCACCCCAAATTCAATAATCACTCTCCCTGATAAAAAGATGCAACATCCTTCATGCAACAAGCAGCTCAATAGAAGAGAAGGCTAACACCATTTCAATCAGATTCATTCCACTATTCACACCAAAGTAATCATTGCTTGATCTATAACAGCAGTAGTAACATTGTTTAGCCATCAATTTCAAGCAGTACACATCAACAAGAAGAACAGCGCAGTCAATAGTACATCTAGATTTGGGCATGTGAGTGTTGATACCTCGTTGAGCTCGCTCTGCCGCAGCTTTCTGCTCGGCAGCAAGCGCCAGCTCGGGATCCACCCCGAACGCTTGGGCGTAGGTGTTGTCTATCGGCGAAAACACTGTGCGGCGATACGCCGAGAACAGCCCGGCCATCTCCATCCCAGGCACGGTGCGCACGGCTTTTTCCGCCGCGTCCCGCTGGGTCACGGCCGCGTCCAGCAGGTAATCGAGCGCCTTACGCGGCACGAATCGCTGCCGTGCGGCCTGGATCTGGTCGCGGTGGTAGTCAGCATCGGTGTCGAATGCCGGGACATCGACCAGGAAGAAGTTGCCGTCGATGGGGTGGGGACGGAAAGCGTCGGGGTTGTTGCACGGGCAGAGCAGCGCCAGCGCGCTGCGGCGGGCGACCTCGTCGACAGCCTCGGCCACGGCGGCGGCGAAGCTGCTGCGGGAGCTGATGCCCTGGGTGGCCTTCTCGGTGAAGTGGTCCTCGAAGGGGACGAGCTCGCTGGGCTCGAACCACCCGTGGCTCGAGTCACCGAAGAAGGCGACGAGGACGAGCCCGTCGCGGTAGCCGCGGTGTACCTCCTCGTCGTCCGTGAGGCTGACGCTGTAGATGTGGCCCGGCCACCACGGGTGGGACTTCACCTTAGCCCAGACCATGTCGCCGAAGCGAAGGCCGCCGTTCGCCCACGCGCCGCCTCCTCCGGCAGCGGGGACCATGGCGCCTCCGGCGGCAGGGTCGGACATCCTGAGGAGAGGAACCGAAAACCTCGATTTAGATGCAGGGTCGATCGGTCTGGGCTTGGGCTTGGGTTTCGGTTTGGGCTCCGGAGGGATAGGATAGGGCAATGGTCGACGTGGTGCTCTTGCTGCACTCAAAATACAGCCCGCTGAGAGCATCTCCAACAGTTTTATAAAATATACTTGGCAAAAGTTGTAATTTCTTGCGAGTCACAAAAAATATATGCCAAGTAAAAAAACTATGGTTCTCCAACAGTTTTGCAAATTTAAAACAGCAAAAAGAAAAAAAAAGGAAATATGCAACATGCAAGTAGGGAGATGATTTTATTTTTTGTGATCAATATGCAACATGCAAGCAAGGAGAGGATTTGCCAAGTCCCTCCTAGCTTGGCATATTTGCCAAGTTGATGATGGTTTATGCCAAGTTGGCTAAAATGCCAATCAAATTGCAAAACCGTTGGAGACCACTTTTTTTATATTTTTGGCAAATTTGAAGAATGCAAACCCCGTTTGCAAAACCGTTGGAGATGCTTTCGATAAATGTGGTCAAATAAACTAAGGGCTGAGATAGAGGTTCTCGGCGAATTCGGCAGCCGCGTTATATGATGAATGTAATATCATTTGGAGCGGTTTTCAGGATATTGTGATTGAGCACTGTGATAGAGAGGCAAACCAAGCGGCACATAATTTAGCAAGAAGAGCTATGCAAAGTAAGTAAAATTGTACTTTGAGACGATGAGCCCCCTAGCTTTATACTTGACTGCCTAGCAAGTGATGTAGCTATCCCGAATTAATAAAGTATGCCGAATTGCTTTCAAAAAAAAAAAAAAACTAAGGGCTGAGATAGAAGGAAAATAAACTCACCACTAGGGAAGAAATGAAAATGATAGTTTCCGATTTTTTTTAGAAGTCGTTTCAAATTTTAATGTCTAAACGGAAACTTGAGGGTAGTGGTAACCGAAAAAAGAAAATGATAATGGTAAAAATAGATGGAAATGGAAGAAGAAACAATTTCAAAAGCGGGCAATGTCCCGATTTGAAAAAAAAAAAAAAAAGAAACAATTTTGCCCTCTTCCAATCGTTTAGAAGATTTCCTTATTTAAGCGGTAATTTTAGTTGATAATTACCGAATCAAAGGCACATACAACCAACATGCACATAAGACAAATATTATTTTGGAGATTAACTATATGGCAATGGTTGTACACGTATAGGAACAACCTCTACTTAAGAAGGAATTCTAATAATTCATGTTTTTATCACTATGCTATGTCAAGTCAACTTAGAAATTGATCGTTTATTTGTGTCATTGTCGAAAAATCGCGTGGCGATGTTGCGAGTTATATGACTCTTCTCGTTTCCTACAGATTAGTTATTGTTTTTGAGAATACACGTCGGGGGGACCTAAAATATTGGGCCCCGAGACATTCTCAAACAACGAGAATCTGCCGGCCCATCGGGGCCAAGAAACCTGGCTTTGCCATCATCCCACTTAGAAGGACTGACCCAACAGCGACGGACCGGGCCAAGGAGCCACGGCGCATGCATGGCCGGAGCCGCCCACGAGCGCCCACAGGGCGTCACCACGACGAAGGAGCTCACTACGCTCGAGAAGGACAAGGTCGGGGACCTTTACAAAACGGAGAACCCGCAACGCCCACGTCGTCACCACCGATCCGGGCTCGGACTCTACCCAAATCTCCGTCTCGCCCGAGGGTGACCTAGCTCACCACCCTCGGGCGCATGGACTCCGCCTCACCCGAGGGTGGCTTAGCTCACCACCCTCGGGCGGGGTCTCTCCGCCTCGCCGGGAGACCCGGCTCTCAATCCTCGGGCGAGGTGGCCCAGCCCACTCACCCGGGGTCACGACCCTCGGGCATGGGAGGTTCCGTGAGAAGGAAGGGAAACAACAGCATTTAATGCGGTCACACGGCGGACGAGGCGCCGGGGCCATCGACACGCCCGTCAAATCGGCTGCCGGATCACTTCCCGAATCCGATTGATGGGACACAAAGCTGAACCGGTGACATATTACGCCGTCCAGCCGCGGAAACGGGACAACACTGTTCATTTCCCGAAACACCGCCAAGACGCCACGGCGGGCGGACCCTCGGGCTCATGACACACCACGACCAGCGTTCACGGGACCGCCCCTCGCCATGCGGATTGTGAGGGACGCCTCACAATCCTCGGGGCCGTGCAAGCGGCACGTGCGCCATCGATCGGGGCCGCGTGTCTTCATCAAACAACGCCCAAGCCAACCAACCCTCGGCCGTAGCGCATGCAACAAGTGAAGCCTCGGGGAATTAGCCACCTAGGCCTCCACATATGTAAACATTACCTCCCTCTTCCTACTATAAAAGGGGAGTAATGCCCCATTAGCGGGGATCCGGACCGATCGGACCAAAGAAAACTGACCACCACTACCACGATCGTGGGGCTTGAGACCAGCGTCTCCCTCACACTTTGCTTGTAACCCCTACTACAAGCTCTCCTTTGGCCTTGAGGTAACACGAGCGAGGACATCACCCGGGGGCGTAGGGCCCGTTGGCTGAACGGGGATAAACCCGCCGTGCCTGCGTGTCCATCTTGCGCTTCCACGTCATTGGGGGAGGAGGCACGCGGCCTAGAAATTCTTTATTGCCGGCACCGAGGCACCCCGGTTCTCGGAACGCCGACAATACCGTTATCATAAAATTCGATCGTTATCGTTGTATTTTCCGACCCGACTATATCGTTTTGAAATTCCCGGAATCCCGCGTCGTATTTTTTTCCGACAATATCGTATCGATTTCGTTTTTCGTTTTCAAGAGAATGAAAATGAAAGTGATTTGGCCACTTTCAACCGTTTTTACTGCAACGATTATTCATGACCACAACGATTACTGCAACTCTTATAAGAAGCCACTATAGACCCACCCATTGCATATACTAATAATCAAACCGCAAGAAATAGAAAACAGCCACAAATTACTAATATTTCTCAGCGTGACCTCAGAAGTATCTCTCAAGGTGTTTTTTGAAATTTTTGTTAGACATGAATATGTATTCAGTTGTTCAAAAAAAATGAATATGTATTCAGTTTAGTTTTGCACAATTAAATTGACTAATTTTCACCCTCCCTGACAGCCCACGCACGTACGTGACGACCTGTCGATCTGTTGCAGCGTCCCTCCGTTCCAAACTTCGTTTTGACTTTTTTTACATCTATATATTTTGCTATTACATCTATATACAATAATATGTTTATATATAAAAAAAATAGATGAACCAAAAAAAAGTCAATGACTGTAGGTTTCAAAGAAGACTAGTTAATTTGTAACGCCCACAGTACCGATCACTCATGTGCAAATAGACAAGGTAGAGGACGTTCGGAAAGTTTCGGCAGCATAATGGGCAGTGCACTGGCGTCTCCAAATCTTCGATGCACACGGTCTTTGAATGCAAAGACCCTGATCTGTCTACATCCAAAGCAAGATTCGCCACTATAACAAAACCATGCTCCGTATTAACTACCAAGACCGTAACATTGTCATGGGCAATTATATCTTAAGCACGATGGATCAGACAAGTTTACAGGATGCAGTCAGCCGAGTACCAAAGAGCTAAAGACGGCAGAGGCACACAAGCAAGCGCACACCCAAGTACACAGACTGATGTACAATGGAGCACAAGCTTTACAGCATGGAGACCTCTCACGATTTCCATCGAGACCTTCACACTTAAGGACTGTATGCGATATGGACGACGTCTAATATTGTGGTGACGTAGAGTACCATGTAAATCTCACCTGCTGACAATGTAAAGACACAAGGGTCACATAACCGTTCAATTCATAGCAAGGACAAAAAATTCATCATACACTTGAAATGCCGACAAACTCACCTAATAATGTAACAACACCAGCCCGGCAGAATAATCACAGCAAATGACCATAGTGATGGTTTGAACACCTTCAACTGTCAAACCTGCACATGGACAATGTCCAGATCTTGTAAGCACGACCAACAGTGTGGACAATAACAAGCATTGAAACGAGATCTAGGCTAGTTATTACACAATACTCCCTCCAGAGTTATTACAATACTCCCCCCGCCAATAATACTTGGCGTTTCTGGCAGGGAAAACAATTTAGCTTGTGTCTGAAACGTCAACAAACCACCACTAGAGGTAATATCTACACTACTGAGAATATTTTCACTACTTCACTCAGACTTAACTGTGAGCAGAGAAAAGATACAAAAGTCAAACCGTAAAGGGTCTGAGGATCTGCAATAGGAGAATTGTCTGTACCTGGCATTTTTTGGGTTACAAGATAGCCCAAAGCGCTAGACATCAGACAGTGAAATGTTGCAAGAACTTGGTAAGGCCTGGGTCTCTTGCACAGGTCTTACTTGGATCCAAAGCTCCAATGAGTCCTCACTGATTACTATCATCACTATGTTCATTGGCCAAAGTTCATCTCCGAGTATCTTCAGCAAAAAGTGGAATGATGTCAACACGTACTATTAAGTTAAAACAGACAAAACTAAGTATATCACATATATTTTGTTATTTTTTTTCCAGCATACCGACGAGGTTTATTTTGGCGTTGAGTTCTTTCGTCACTTGCAACCTCTGCAGAAGGGAAAAGGTGCAAAAAATATTGGACATTAGCAAAGCAAAGCTCCTATAACATAACTGAAAAAAGAAATTTGGTATTTGGTGGAGAATTGCCAACTAGAGTAAAAGGGAATCTAGATCTACCTGTTATTTCCTGGGACTTCACCGGAGAAGAAGCATTATTTGCACTAGGTTCTCTGCATGCATACAGAAGAGAAATGATGAGACGGAATATCAACCTACTTTAACAACACATGCAATTGATGAAAAAAACGATATCTCACTACAGAACAACATACCTTATAGAAACCGATGAAGATGCTTGTTCAGATGGTCGAGAGTAATAGCTTCCATCCACTGCTATATAAGGTGAACCATAAGGTGCTCCAAGGGCTCCAGAGGCACCCGTCAATAGTGGTAGCCTAATGTCATCAGAATACCAAAGGAAGGGAGTTAGCTACTTAGGTACAATCTAATTATAATGACAATACTGGCACATTCAACTGATAATTATAAATACAACAACAGCACTCAGTCCAAACAGTATGCAGCTGCATATTATTATTAAGAGTGCTTTACTTCAACACGGTTAATGTCAATGCATGCTCTCCATATAAACATACAAGGTAACTTAATACAATGCCACATTGCACCAATTGTAGAAAACAAAACAATTGTGCTTTCAAAGGTCCTGATTTAACTAAGTCCTTACCAGGTCATCTCAGAATTATTGAGACCAAGTTGTTGTTGAGACACAAATCCTGGCAGAGCCATACCAATTGAAGGAACACCACGCCCAACTGGCCGCTGACCTCCAAACTGCATAACTGTACCAAAAGAAGAGTTGGTGATTAAATTTAAAGCATATGCAGGCTAAAGAAAGCACACGAAAAGGAGATAATAAGCAACTTCACACTATATTTACCAGGAGACTGGTAATCTTGAACACAAGATGACAGTATGGAATTGAACCCTTTTAGAAAAAAAAAAAATAATAACAGACACCTAAAATATGATTAGATGAAGGTAAAGTTTTTCCTGAGTTTGTGTAGCTCCCTGTATTGGAAACTCTATTCGGTTACTTCACTTAACATGACACGACTGGAAACTCTGTTCAGTAACCTTCTTCACTAGTTTACTGTAGGTTTCAAAGTTTATTTCTTTGATATATGCTTCACAGATCATGTTATTGAACTTATATTTTACTGAGTGATGATACAAACCTGGCAGCAATGCTGGGGTACCATGGAAATTTTGATCACCAAGTGTAATGCCCATTGCACCTGTAGCCCCAAGAACATGAGCCCCGCCATAGTGAAACGAGCCACGCTCTTCTCCCTGGTCATCAGGTTGTCCCTTAACTGTTAACCGAGAATCATATTTGTTTGATCCACTAGGTGAAGAAATTTCAGCATCATCACCCGAAATAGTTGATGTAGGTTGTGCAGGTGATATTTTATTGCTATTGCTGAATCTTGCACCAAACATCTGGGCAGGCATCCTGGGTGCAGATCGTGTAGGGGATTGAACTGGGTTTTGTTGAACAATTGGATGTGCAGGCTGGCCATAGTCTCTACTGACTTGACTAGTGGCTAAAGGAAATGGACCATTTGAAGACGATGCAGGAAGCAGTGCAGGTCTACTCATGCTGTTCATAGCAGCTTCAACATGCCCAACTGATGGCACAAAGGCCTTCCCTCTCAGTAGGTTATTACTAAGTTGTGCATTCCCTCCTTGACCAACTGGGAACTCTTGATTGGATGACCTTGCAGGATAAAATGGTGGTGAAGCTGAATTCAAGCTTGATGCAACGGTCTGCTTAATAGGAAGGACTTGTTCAAGCCGCGAATTTGATCCTTGAGTTTGGTCTTTTCCCAAGTTTGCATTTGACGATGTGTCTTCAAGACTCTGAGATCTGAAATGTGATAACAGAACAATTCTGATACATTAGTTATATATCTCAGAAGAGACAGAGAAGGTGTGAAGACATAAGATCGCATAAAGAAAGACTTCCACTCACCTAGTATTTTGCTCTGAAGACACATCAGTGGTACTTTTCAAGCGTGGTTGGTAACGTTTGGAACCTCTTCCCCGAGCTACTCTTGGTGCATTCTTTTGACTCTTAGCATCACCATAGTAAGTGCGAGATTCATTAGGGACAGTATCATAACTTTTAGTGTCATAGTGGTCACGAGATGGCTTTGGAACTCTATTCTTCCCATTAGAGTATGAAGAATGACGGGTATTCTTGGTGTTATCATGGTATGCATGAGCTTCCTTGGGAACATAACTATAGTTCTTGCTACCATCATGATAGTATGCACGAGATCTGTTCCCTCTTAAGTTACCACGGCTAATGCCACGAGTTCTTCCACCTTGTCCACCACCACGTCCTCTAAAGCCACCTCCCTGCTTTCTTTTTGGCTGAAAATACAGTCCAAGAAACAGTAGCGTGTTAAAAAAGGAAGATGTGTACATAAAAACAAAACAAGAAAATGCATGGGTGGTCCTTAATCTTGACCTGCAGTGTCATCTAGATCTCTATTTTTCTCAAAATGCACATCCATGTCCCTAAATTTTATGTGGTTCACTTGAGGTACATATTACCGTAATCAGCAAGTTATTACATACAAAGCACACTACTATGGAGCCCAAGATGCCCCCCTACACCCTAAGATAGAACTATGTGCTCATGCCCAGGGGCGTAGCTAGATGGGTGGCACCGTGGGCCACGGACCACCCTAGAATTCAACAAAATACCTTTTAAATATTAATCCTAAGATATCTAATTTTATCTAGAGACAAATTTTAGATACAATAAGGAGATTTCAAGGTAGTTTATTTAGCTTTGATACTTGTTATGATAAATTAACACACTACATTTTTAATATTAAAAACATAATATAAGTTGGACCACCCTAGCGTAAGATCCTAACTACGCCACTGCTCATGCCATCACAACGGTGCACATTTGTATATACTGCAATTTAGGTGTAACACATTTGCATGTTATATAGGCAATATGATAATTAGGGTAATTTAGACTTCAATTGGGAAACTCAACAAATTAAGTAACATAAAACTTACATTGCCACCATGAAAATCGTGCAGATCCATCTCATCGAATCTGTCATGGACCCAGGCTTGCTCGTCTTTAGGACTCCACAACCTTCTACTGTTCACAATTCTCCTACATGAGCAATACTAAAACATTAGACAGGAAACAAAACCTCAAATCATAAATGAAAGATCTTAAATATCAAGCTTATGTTACAGAGCATCACATCAACATTCTTAAAATAAAGGATATCCATGCAAACATAACTAAGGTTCTGTATTCTGACTGAGTTCAGTACACCACTCACTTATCAGGGGATTTTTTTTTTCTTTTAGTTTTTTTTTCAATGCATGCAGTATAATTTTTTTTAAACGTAACAATAATATAATATATATATACAAATTCCACGAGCAAAATGATGAAGGTCAACTCCTCCTGAAGCTCCCATCCAGTACTTCATTTATATCATCATCTTTTACTCCCTGTGTTAGAACGGTGCATGATATATTTCCAATGGTTGAGATAGCAAGCTACATTCCATACCATGCTTCAAATCCCACATGCCCTGCTTCATAGCTATTCTTGTCTGTTTTCATGCTCACAATGTGTCACTATCCTGTCTTTTTTGATGGAAAAATTGCACCCCATTTACCGCTCTTCAATGCAGTGCATTATGCAGTCAGCTTTTTTGCTCCATGTTCTTTTTGAGGGAAGTTTTTTGCTCCATGCTACACAAGTAATGGGCATGCATACAAAGTTCTAGATGCATCGTTATTCTAGGGTACAAAGAACAGAATAACCGTTTTCATCTATCTATCTACCAAGTAAATGAGTGAAAAAAAAAAAAAAGATAAAAGCACTCTGCCATAGGTTTTTTAGCTATTGATTCACTATGATAACATTAGGTGGAATACTTTGGTATTTTCACAATATTATTCATTATGAGTCAACGTACCAATGTCCTTCGGTAACCATAGATGGAAGGAGCTGAAAACAGAATCTCATCAAAGACAAAGAGCTCCAATTAATAACTGCATATAAACTAGACCTACAATGCAACTAAAGTCCACTACCAAATGCATGTCTATGGTCCAATTCTCATAACACTTGCGAAATCACCAGCAGGATAAGCAACAAAGTGGAGAAGGGAAGGCTCTACCTTTGGCGACCGCGGCCACGCCCACGGCCCCGGCCCTCCTGGAAGCGGTCGTCGTGCATGTAGAAGGCGCCGGTCGTCGGAACGGCGTAGGGCTCGTTCCCCTTCTTCTCCTCCTCTTCATCCCCTGGCGCTGGCTCACCCGCCTTTCCAGCTTCCCCATCCCCCGCCGCCTCGTCGCCCTCCTGCCCAGCACCGGCAACCGCCTCTGCAGCCACCCCGCGCACTCCGCCGCCCCCTGCTTCGAAGCCCCCGTACTCCTCGTCTTCCTCGTACTCCTCGCCTTCCTCGTCCTCGTCGTACACCTCGGCGGCGCCCCTGCCCGTCGGAATCAGCGTCGGATCCGGCCTTCCTCCGCCTCAAGGGCGTCCCTCCGTCCTCGTCCTCGTCGCCTTCCTCGTCGTCGCTCGCAGCGTCGCGGCGCCGCAAGGCGGACAGGGGCGCGTCGTGAGGTCGCTGCTCTCGTACTCCTCTTCCTCCTCAACCTCCGGCTTCTCGTTGTCGGCCATTGGAGCGAGCGAGAGATCGCGTGTCGGATCAGGCGAATCCGTCCCGCGAGAGAATTTTGAGGGCTCGCTCGGGTAAGGATTTCGACGGAATTTGGAAGGTTCGAGAGGCTTTTTTTCCCTGCTTCTGCGGGAGGGAGGATTGCTTATCCACGGGACGGGCGGGACGGGAGGTTGGATTGGAGAGAGGTTAAAAAGGATTTTATTTTATTTTAAACCAATTGTGTCCAAGATTTGAAGGTGTGTTCTTTCCGGACACTGGCAGGCCCGTCCACGTTACTCACTGCATGTGGGCCCATGGTGACTGGTTTCTTTTTTTAAGGCTTTGTCGAACAGGATTCTGCCTGCAAAAGCACTACTCCAAGATGGTTTTTAGTCTGGGTTCAATTCAAATTGTATGGTTTAGAGATTTTGGTGTTCCTGCCCCTATTTTGAAGTGCAATGGTGATTTTGCTCTTATTTTTGAAAACTTTGTGATTTTGCTCTCTTTTGACCTTGGTCAATGCGTTTTATGCTCAGTCAACGATTTTGCCCCTAGTTTGACCATTGACCGGGACAAAATCGCATTGACTTGATGGTAGCGAAGGGTAAAATCACAAAGTTAAAAAATAAGGACAAAATCACAAACTCACTCTAAAGTAGGGGTAGAAACACTTAAGCCTTGATTGTTTATGATAGTAAGATTAGATCATCTTCAAGATATACTCTTTAAATCTCTTCTGGTTACGGAATAGAGATTTTAATAAAAATCTACCCTCTAATGACCATTTCAATTGGACATTCAAATATAGATATTCTCCATTCTGAATTTATCGCTAGTCAAAGATGTAGAGCGGAGATGGCTCTCTAGGTTACGCACTTGCGCACAATTTATAAAAAATGTTTGAGAGTATAAAACATAGAAAATGTTTTTTCCTCAAATGGCTCGTAGGGCGGTCCAAAGGAGACGATACCCACCGGGGTTCAAATCCTCGATGCTCGCACCTTTTCCTGTGATTTTCCCGGATTTTCCCGGCCACAAGCAGCATTAAGTGGTAGCGGCGTTCCCGTCGACGACGAGGCGCCCATGGTGACTTCGGGGAATCTCCCGGACTGCCGGTGCTCGGTCCTTCGGAGGGTGCTCATAGGGGTAGGGTTTGCGTCGTGTGTGTTCTTAGGGGAGAGTGTGCGTGCGTGTTGTGAGCGTCTGCGTTGTATTTGTGTAATTCTCAAAAAAAAAAAAACATGCCTAAGAAGTACTCTCTCTATCCCAAAATAGAAATCGTTCTCATTTCTCAAAAAAAATTTTTAAAATACTTGACAATTATATATAAATTATTAATATTTATAATATATAATTAATATTATTAGATAGATCGTTGAATATACTTTTACAATGAGCTCATTTGGAGATATAAATGTTGTATATTTTTTTTTTACAAATTTAGTTAAAAGCTGTGAAAGTTTGATTTACACGTATCCTATAGCGGCTTCTATGAGGAAGTGAGTAGTAATTTCAATTCATATCTAAGGCATGAAATTTTTTGTAAGTTATGAAATACTCCCTCCATTTCAAATTATAAGTCACTTTGACTTTCTAGGTTCATCCATTTAGTTATGTACTCCCTCCCGGATGGTATTAGAAGTCGTTTTTGGACAAGGTTTGGGTCAAACATCGGGAATATAAATCATCAATAACTTTTAAGTTGTTGAGTTTGTAAATGTAAAAATTATATGAGTAGATTTGTCTTAAAAAATACTTTGATAAAAGTATACGTATATCACATCTCCATAAATATTTTTATAATAATAAGAGGTCAAAGTTATGTTTTGGAGACCGTGTCATTTGTCATAGACGACTTCTAATACCATCCCGAGTACTAGACATATTATTGTACCTAGATACATAACTAAATGGATGAACCTAGAAAGTCAAAGTGACTTATAATTTGGGATGGAGGGAGTATAACACAAAGGCTCGATGAACTTTGGATTGAACTCTCTTTAGCATATGTCAAATGTGGATGCCATGTCTGTCGTCTTCCAGATCGTTTAACAACGGAAGAGTCAATCTAAATAGATGCGACCGTCTTCAAAAGTCAACTTTATTTCTAGAATTTACAATGTACTCACTGGTAGTGGTTCAAGAAGCGGAGGAATGTCTCCCATTTTCTCGTGTAATGTAATCATCGGCGAAAACCTAACCATCTCCGTTACATTGACCAAGGACCGGGTGTAATCAACTCGTGCCAAGACATGGGCAGGCATTCTAGATGGAATTGGTCTCCATGCCTCTCGTCCTTTTTCCCCCTCTAGACTAGAAGAAGGGCATGGCATGAATTCCGATCGATGCTTCTCTTCTAAACTCGTGAGCGTAGCATGACTCTGCAGCACCGTTCCCATTTCGTTATGAGATAATATGCCGATATTGTCCTTGGGCAATGGTGACACCAATTGCCGAATTTTTTTTTTTTTGATGAAATGAATTGCCGAATTTGACTGAATCCTCTTCATGGCAGCTTCGTCTTCTTTGCAAATATATATATAGTTTATTTATTTATTCAAATCACAAGTTGCTTAGCCAGAAAATCAGTGATGACTATCCACGAGATCACATACAGGGGCATTTTAGTAATCAGCCATGTCCTCCCAGCACAGGTAAGCACACACGGCCGTGGCGTGCTGGACCGGTGGACCGGTGCACGGCCAGTCCGGCGGATGGTCGGGCACGTCAGCCGCCAGCTAGGCGACCCGACCAACTCTTCAAAACCCCGGTCTCTCTCGCTCTTCTGGTCTTTGGCAAGAACAGCAAGGAGCAAAGCTCCCAAGCTGTTGAATCTCCAGAGCATTTTCCTCTCGTCCTTCTCCAATCCACTCGCGGGCCACCTCCACGCGGCCACCTCGGTTCTTGCAGCTGGGTTTTGGTTTCCGGAGCCGCGGGATTTCGATTCGACAGGAGTTGGCGTCGGCCGGCCATCCGATGGGGAGCAGAGTGAAGGAGGACGAGAGGAACGAGAAGATCATCCGGGGCCTGCTCAAGCTCCCTGGCAACCGCCGGTGCATCAACTGCAACAGCCTGGTGAGCTCTGGTTCTTGGAAATGTTTCAGCTTTCTGTGAACGAACTCCCACACCACATCGGAGACGAAGACGAGTTTGGTTGGGGGCTTGGAGACGTACTGTTGCAGTGTTGCTTTATTGTTGTTGGTTGCTCATACCTGATACCTCATAGGATGATGGTCGTCTTTGGAGATTGAACCTATTGGTGATTTCTCTGGTCCGTAGTTCGAGGGTGCTTGTCTGGTGTCTTCGTATGTTGTTCGTTCTCCCCTTACTTGACACCGATTTCTAGATTCAGTAAAGAAATCAGGATCATGTGCCGAAACTGATTATTATATCTTACATATAGGGAGTAGTACAAGATATGCGATACTTACATACATATGAATTCGTATAGGCAAAATAAATAAGTAAATAATATGAAATCAAGGCCTTAAATATGTGGAAATTTGAGACAGTGGTCCAATTTCACACAAACACGGATGACGAAATTCAGGTGGGGTTCCTTGTGCAAAACTATGTGACAGTTGATATTTGTAAATATTGGTGGCCCAGCTTGGCCCTAGGCACATGTTCACCAAACATATCCTTGATAAGCATTCTTCATTAACTGGGACCACAATATGTATGCATATTTATCCTTGATATGGAAACACGATATATATTCCTTTGTTAACCGAAAAGTATTCTTCATTAACAGGGACCACAATATGTATGCACAAGCTTCTCTACTTTCATCTGTACTAATTGCAGCGGGATACAGTAAGTGGTGATCATATTGTTGTTTTTTCTTTAAAACTGCAGCAACTTTGCTCGTTTCGTTATGTAGTTGCGAACTTCTCCCTGGAAGTTATAAACTTCTGATCAGTGTCTGCCCATTTCTGAATTGTGACATGCTACAGCCGAGAGTTCAGTCATCGTGTAAAATCAGTATCAATGGCTACATTCACTTCTCAAGAAGTTTCAGCACTTAAGGAAGGGGGGGCATGAGGTTCGCCTAATATCTCATTTATAATTAGAAATCTTGTGATCTTTACAGTTATCTTTTTTACTTTATACCATATATTCTCTTTCGTCCAGCGTGCTAAGGAAATCTATTTCAAGCATTGGGACTTGCAAGGCCCTGTCATTGACAGTAGGTTAGCCATCTAGTCTTGTTAGTTATTTAACGCTTATTGTAGTTGCACACTTGAAGTTTGATTTGTGTGTTTTCACTTCTAGTGATGTACATAGACTCAGAAATTTCATCAAGAATGTCTACATTGAACGGAGATATTCAGATCAAAGAATTGGCGAACATTTACCACAAGCAAAGGTAACTATGTGAATTCATGATCAGTGATAACCGTAGACTTCTATGCGGTAAACTAGTATCCACAATCTCTTCACTGCCCACAATTCTTTTTTAACCATTAAACATCTGAAATATCCAGGGTAATCAGGACTCTTATGGAAATAGCAATGCAGATTCATCTCGGGGAGTTTTAAGAAGTGCATACGTTGGGACTTATGAAGATAATCATGATATAAAGCGCACCACAGAAAGTCTCTCAGAAAATCAAAACAATCCTGATGTACATCCAGTGGGTAGTATAGTAGACCAAAATAATAGTTCTACAATGGCAAGAGAAAAGGTCGACCTTCGAAGCCATCTGCATTCAGATGATCTCTCGAAAACTAATGGAAAGTCAGAAAATAATCAGAAAGTTTTGATCCCATCAGCTTCTTCTGCAGTGCAAGCTTCCAAAGAAGCAAATAGTAATAAGGCGGTTCTGCCCATCAAACTTCCAGTTCCAGTTCCTCCTAAGTCTCAGAAAGCAACAGCATCTAATACCTCTACTGATGCACAGGTGATGCAGTTCTTATAAGTTTGGTTATTTTTATTCTGCATTATCTAGTCCATAGTGTTACTCTTTTCCTCTTTTAGTGGATCGTGGACCCAACTATTTATTTATGTTTACTTAGGTATGCCAAAGATTATCAAAATCTAGTAATCCCAGAATAAATGTTTGACCACAAGCTTGCAAGGGACAATAGAAGTGCTTCACAAGCTTGTCAATGTTTTTTTGTCTTTTAGTGGATCGTGCATTTGCTCCTTTGGTGCATGGTTGCATCTTCTTGCCTTGCTTTATATGGATCTAATTTGATGAAATAGTCTTAGTTATCACAGGTTCTCATCTTATGTATCTTCTTTATTACTCCTTACGTTCTACAATATCTGTCCATGGTCTTGGTACAAAACGTTCCACAATACTTAGTCTGTTGTTCATTGAAGATATTAAGGATGTAGTTGTGGCAGTAGTTTCCTCCCACCTAAATAAATTCTCCAATAGAAATGAAGTGGCTGAATTATTACTTTTGGTAGGGGTATGGATGGTCATTTCACATTGGTTTTCTCTTGAAACTTGTACTTCATTTATTATACATTCCTTATTTGAGATAGCACCTATATTTTTTTTTTTGGGAAAAACAAAACTTGGTTTCTCAGTCCCGTGATTCTGCCCTTGCCAGTTTATCCTTTATTTTTTTGAAGAAACAGTTTATCCTTTTTCTTAAAGTTAGATTTTTTTTTTTCTTTTCTTTTTGCAGAAATCATCATCTTCAAGGACTGATGATCCCAGCCCTGTAACCTTGAAGGATGCTAAAAACTATATGTCAAAAAATCTGATTGACTTTGATTCAGATCTGGAACCTCCTCAAGGTGTTGCTCAGACTGATATGCAAAAGGTCTCTTTACCTGCAACAGATGTTGGTTGGGCAACTTTTGATGAAGTTGCTCCCAGAAAAACTACAACCATGCCTTCAACTTCCAGTAATAATTCTGTGGAGCGTTCAACACTACAGATCCCTGATTTGGCATCAGCACCACAAATTAAATTTTCAAATGCCAAGTCCTTGTCTTTTTCCCCAGCAAATCATGGAAGTCAACTGAACCAACATAACTTCTCTCCTGTGAATACTATCCAGTACAATGATACTCTTTTTTGAACAGAGCTACTAGTGCTCCAGTTCATAGCCAGGTTAGTATTGTCCTTCTGTTAGAAGCCCAGCTTTCAGGTGACAAATATTTTAAAATTGTTCCCTTGCATGCATTTTTTTAGTTATGGAGAGCTGCATCACCTACACCAACAACACAATGGGGAAGTATACTTCCTGCTAATCAGGGTTCAAATATATTAATAGGAACTCATGATGCGGCTATAGTATCAGCATCCCAGCAACCTGCTGCTGAGGCCACATCTAATGGTAGAAAGGCACTCCCAGAGGTAACTTTTGTACGCCTTTTGTTCTAAAATCAGGCAATTGTGTGTGTGTGTGTGTGTGTGTGTGGGGGGGGGCATCAAGAATTAGTGTGTTGCGGTCCTATTATTCTTTTTTTTGTACGCCTTTTGTTCTAAAATCAGGAAATTTTGTAGGATATTTTTACAGTGAACTATCGCCCAGTATCTTCAGCATGGAACTGGGAACAAAATCCCCGTGTACATATGCAATACGGACAATATCCGACGCATAATCCTGTTGGGATTGTAAACGTACGTGTTGTTCATGTCATTTCAATCAGTATCACATTAAGCTTACTATTTCTCTTTCCTTAGTTCTCTCTTGTTTCCTTTGCAGACAACTCAACTTGCACATCCATACCCAGTAAATCCTGTTAACTTGGCAGGAGGGCCTACATCAGCTCATGCCTCCACCAGAGTACTGAAAATTTCTTCCTCCTGTACTAGCAATAATATGTCAAATGCAATAAGATTAGATGATCGAAATGCTCTGGAGTTATATACAATATCAAACCCTATCTATGTACTTTTATATTCAAGTTCGCTATCCATCTGTGTCATTTTCTATAAGTTTATTGATTCTGGCAATGATGAAATGCAATTTCCAATTTTCAAGAACTAATTTAGGCTCCGCTGTGTTTAGCTAGCTGAGTAAAAAAATTTGTGTTGCCTGTGTGCAGTTCCCTTCTTTAACTTCTATGCAAGAAGCATTACCAAATCTAGGCAGTACGACATTCTTGTTGCATGCTCCAGGTATAGGATCTCTTGGCAAGTTCTGCTCCTCCCAATGATGGAGGACAGCAGTAGCTCCTCCTCTTGGCTTCACATAATTTCATTTGTTAAATTTACAGGTCATCAATACATGGTTCAGTATCAGCAACATGCAGTTCAAGTACAGAATAATACTTTCCCCACCGGGTAACACCCCTCCTCCCTCTCCCTCCTTAATCACATTGTAATATGCCATATATCGTATATTCTAATTTCTGATATGTACAAACTTTTTATGGTTCTTATTACTAAAACCGCATCCCTGAGCAGTGGCCACTAATTGTTCCAATGTTATAAATTCTTCTCTTTTCTGAATGTTGTAGATATGAAGGAATCAGAGGGATGGCCACAGCTGCCAACACATTTGGCTTACCTCCGATGGATCAACGTTTGGCTGCTCAAAATATACAGGCCATGAACCACAGTTCTTTACCCCGAGTTGGCGCAAACCCATTTGCTTAGTCTGTGTTACCCCAGTTCTGTCGTTGTATATATATAGTTTTAGCATTTGATGCTACGTTTTGTCATGAGAAGATGCTAGTGGAATAATGCAGAGGATCAAGAAGACTGGCAAGAAATGCCTGAGCAGTTTTGTGTATAGGATTTTATTTTCGCTATAAAATATGTTGATTGCTCCACATCCGTGGTTCCTCCACCTCGTCGTCCCTCCTAGATACACCGATTTGCACGTGGTGCCACTGATTGGACAGGCTGCAACCTCCAGCCGCCTGGTATGGAATTGGAATAACAGTCCAAATGGGACGTTTGTATGTTGCGGCAGAGACGGAGATGGGGGCAGCCGGGCTGTGGTGGTGAATCCGGTCTGTGTGCACCGAGGCGTGTTTACCTCAGCACCATAACCTATATCACTGACCCTGGGATCTACATTCCAGAAAAGATCATTTAGGGGTGTAGATGTTATTTTTCTCAAAAAGAGTAAAAAACGAATAAAAGTAAGGTGAGGATCATCCCTACCAAGATATGGTGCAGACTGTTTGATTGACATGTGGATCATCGTATCATTTCAACCGCATGCATGGTAAATCAATTGTCCCATAGGTCCACATGGTAGCCGCACATTCGTACCATATTTTGGTGCTGACGGTCGGTACCCAATTTGTTTTAGAAAACAAACAACCAACCCGCTCGTCCCGCTCAAAACTTGCACGGTGGATTCACCTTTTGTCAATCAAAATGTATTCTAAAAAGAAAACTTAATTTCAAACCAATTATATTATTTTGTGACTCATATTTTAATGCATTTTTGTTGATATTTTTTTAAAAAATATCTACATATTATTTATCTATCATGACAACTAGGATATCAAAGTAATAGCATAACCCTTTTTAGAGATTTATATGGGCATTAATTTGTAGTTAGAAATGGATATGACATTCTAGCTAGTATATCAAAGATTCATGGACATTCAGTATTAGTAATACTTCAATTCTTCGATGTGCATGCTACATCGAAGCTACGCTTCGATTCATGAATCGTTGTGGTCGAACATAAATTCGTGTCTACTCCATTCAAGAGGTATGGACAAATTAAATTGTAGCGAGGCATGGACATTAGTTACAGTAGTTGTTAGACATGGATTCTCACATCCTACACCGAAGATTCATGGACGTTGATTTTAGTAGCCAGAAAGGGATTCTCACATACTTTATGTATGGGCATTAATTAGTTGTTAGACATGGATTCTAACATCCTACACCAATCCATCCTACACTGAGGATTCACGGACATTAATTTTAGTAGCTAGAAATGGATTCCTACATACTTTATGCATGGGCATTAATTAGTTGTTAGACATGGATTCTCACATCCTACACCAATCCATCCTACACCAAAGATTCATGAACATTGATTTTAGTAGCTAAAAATGGATCCCCACATGCTTTATATAAGGATATGTAGGTGCAAGGTAAGGTTCACATCCATACGGATTGTTGAGCATTCGGTATTAGCATCATTGAACCAGCCATAGTAAGAATCCTAGTAGTGCAGAATGGTTGCTAAAACATTCATTCGATTTCTGATCTTTGCACTGGCTATTACTATGCTTACAACGCTTGCTCAAGGGAGCCCTTATGTTTTCAAAATACATGTTTTCCAAAACTGCATGGATACCATAAAAAAACACCCTCCGTGGGAACCACCAAGCCACAAATGCATCAATGTAGTCAACAAATCTAACTTGGTTAGCATCTGTTCTGTCCTTAACGATAGTGACGAGGAGAAAATAAGCGTCGAGAGGCTTGTTAGTCTCGGTCGCCAGTTTGGACAACATTTTACACCTGGGGCAAAATGCGGCAGTAAGTGTCTGATACTATTTTACTTTATTATATTATATTATATTATAAAAGGCTTTTTATACTGCTAGTCTGCTACTACATCATTATCATATAAGAAATATGACACAGACTTTAATTTTGTTTTCAGCTTACACTATTCCATAGCTTCTAGGACCACCACTACCATGGATGGCACATCTGGAAAGATAGAGGAAGCCATGGAGATGGAGTAGCTAGAAATGGAGTAGAATAAATATGTGCAAGATTCTGATCAAATGTGTTTCTGTAATGGCATGCGTGCCCACTGCTTTAAATAATAATAAAGTCTTTGAATATGATATGTGTGTGGTGCTTTGTAACTGGTGTGAATTATATGTTGAACACCAAACATGAAAAAGGTGAGTGTACTGTGAGCAATGGCCCCGTGCTCCAAGTATGGGATCTCTTGGCAAGTTCTGCTCTTCCCAATGACGGAGGACAACAGTAGCTCCCACTCACTTGGCTTCACATAATTTCCTTTGTTACAGTGATTTAATTACATATCATCAACACATGGTTCATCAACATGCAGTTTCAAGTACAGAATATTACTTTCCCCACCGCCCCTCCTCCCTCTCCGATCCCTCCTTAATCACATTGTCAACATATTACTTTCTCTATTCTAAGTTATATAAGGCGTTTAGACTTTTTAGATACATTGCTTTAATTATGTATAACAAAAGTTATATAAAAAGTTGATGGCATGCATGCCCGTTTTTTTGAATAAGCAAGTCTTCGACATGAAAAATGTCAGCGTTAAATGGACAAGCCTTCTTTGGCTCCCAACACTATAAGGCGGGCATGCCTTTGAAGGTTTTGGCCCTACATTGGCCTGAAATCAAAGCCGAGCAAGATTAACAGAGTGCTGCCATGGCCTCAGCCACTGTTCACTTAAGACCTCAGGTTCTCTGTGAGCAAACTGTTTTGCTCATCCATGGAGGTCACGTATCACGTGGTTTCGACTCCATAAAATTTTCCACCTGATTTTGATCGACGTTCTGTCATGTTTGTATTCCAACATTCTATGAAGAAACAATTAACGATCCCTCACATATCAAGTGGTTTTGAATTTTGATTCCAGAAAACTGCCTACTTGATTTGATCTGTGCTTTGTCATGTTTGCATTTTTTTTTTTTTTTTTGAGAAGGAACATGTATTAATGTTGGTGCATTACACCGACCCTATTACAAACAGAAATCTCAAGAAAAGGAAAATTACAAAGAAGTACAAAACTCCTGTTCATCTTCCTCGAAGCCTTCAGAGATCCGTTCGTCACCGCCATCGAAGCCGCTTCCCAATCGTCGTGGGGCACCAGAGCCAAACTCCACAATGTGGAGGCCGCGAGGGAGGACTTACTTCTAGGCGAATCAGCCGAATAAACTGCCTCCCGGGCGCATCGGCCAACTCCCGCACCCATGACGCATCCTTCGATTCCACCGCCGCAACCCGAGCAAAGCTCAGATTTTCACCAAAGAACATCTTCCTTGAGATTAACGGGGGTCAACAACATCATCACCTGAAGAAGACCACGATCGCCGCCCTCGACTCTGAACAGGTCTCCACAGCCTCTCCATTGACGTCGGAGAAGATCGCCATCGGAGAACGGAAGAAGCTGCGAGAATTTATTCCGCTGCGTCGTCGCCGCTTCCGCATCGCCGGCGCGCCGCCAGAAAAACAAACCGCAGAGGGAGCCACGCTTCTCGAGCAAAACCTAACTCCACCGCCGAATATCGGCGGCGAGCAAACCCTAGACCTAGGACTCGACTAAACCCAATGAAGACAGGCTGTTGAAGGGACGGACCCCGCTCCTTATCACCACCGGCAGCGAGGCCGGAGGCGGGAGCGGGGGGGGACGTGGCGGCGGCGGCGGCGGCGGTGTCGCCCGACCTTTTTCTTTTCGCGAGAGCCAACCGAGGCGGCGGCGGCTCTGCAGGTCTTTTTCGTGTTCTTGTCATGTTTGCATTGTGCGTGGTATGAAGAGATTGAATGAGTGCGCCGTTTATTTCAAGATAGAGGCGCTGAGCTCATTGTGTTTCTCTTCTCATTTTGGTTGAACTCCGGAGAAATGTGAAATTTATTAGACAAACATGATGTATGAAACGATGAACACTCGTGTCAATCATCATAAAGATGGTCAATTTGTATAGAAAAAAAAGTCTGAGCTGAGTGATTTTTAGCCACAGTAAAGGACAAACATTTTTTAGGAATTACAGTAGCATGTTATATTATTCTTAAGAAATCAATGAAATATATACGAACGTAGCAAGGATAGACATTGCAGAAATTAACATCTGGCGACAATTGCATGTGACAACGAAGACGAACACAAAGGAGTTGCTTTGTGTATTGGATAATATGAGACGAACAAAAAGCATGTAAGAGTGTTTTTAAGTTCGCTTTGCAACGCATGAGCCCATGAATCATCTTTTATCCGCCGCTCAGACTTACCTTTTCTTTCATACTTTTATTGCGTTAAAAATGTTGACGATCCCGTAGTATCACAGAGGCATCTGCCAGTTAATGATAAGAGCACGACTTACTGTTACGGCGGATTCTGCTGCTGCAGTTTTCAGCAGCACAACTCAATTAGCAAGCATTTTTACAGCACCAACTCAAATCTTTGGCACAAAAGGAGCACAAACATAACCCCCAACATGACATTTGACAAGACCTTAAAGCATGCAACTTGGCTACCACTGCTACATCAAAAAAAAAAAAAAGTTACTCTTAAGTCTTAACTACAAGGCATTCCATCGCCCATCCCTCACTCCCAAGGAATCACCAAAGCCCATAGGCGCTGAAGTGCTTCACCCTGAACTTCCACTCTCCCTTGGCAGCGTCAAAGGACACAAACTCTGCGCCCTGCTCCTCCGCCTTCTTCACCAGCATCTCCCTGTACCTCACCACCCTTGCCCCCTCGCGGTACTGCTCCCCGGTCTTCTTGTTCACGCACTTGATGTTCAGAAGAGTCACCTCCGCAGCTTTGTTCAGCCCCTCACCCACCGGAGGCTTCTTGCTGTCGTCCTTGTACACAATCACCTCCCGGTTGTTGAACTCCACGATTGACTCCAGATCCAGGCACCTCACGTCCGTCTCCCCCAGAAACTTGATGCTGCCGTAGCCATGTCGCCCCACAACAAAGTCCCTCACCCGACCACAGTAGCCTGCCTCACTACGTTCTTTGGCTGCAATCTCCTCTATACTAGGGTCTGTGAAGTAATCTGCACCTGGAAGCTTAGGCAACAGCCTCTCAACTGAAGTAACATTCCCATTCCCATGTTGAGCCATTGCCCTGGCCTCATGCTGATTCTCATGTTCCACTGCAGAAGGCGCTGTTTGGTGACATCGCAGACTTACCACGCTCACTTTCAGTGGAAGCATCTGCACACAACTCAATGAGATCAGTAACTGACATTTGCCCTATATGGGGACAATATTTATATGAAAATTTCAGTACTGTGATGAAAAGAGTTACCTTCATATTTGTTCAAATCAGTAGCATTCTTTAGAGTCGATTGCCGGTCAGTTTCTCTCTGCGCCAAGGCCATTGCTCAATCGGACGAATTACCAGATTCCTTGGGTTCTCTCTAGGGATGAAAAAGGCATCCGCCTTCCGGTGTTGCTGGAGATTCTTCATCATCAGCAAAGAATGGAACCTATAGGAATAACAGAAGCAACTGAGCAACGTGTTCAATCATTTAATGCTTTCTCAATAGCTTCAAAAGCTCCATGAACAAAACATAAAACAAAACTTTGCACACAAAAATTATTCTATTCTTACAGGTCAGGTTATTATTACCTTGCCATCAGAAATTGGACTATATTTTCTAGGCAGCAGTTTTATCCTTCTCTGTGACAAATGCCTAGGAACCGCCATGGACAATGATCTACTTGGAAGAGGCTTCTCAGCAACCTGCAAGACAGTAAGAAGTTAAAGTCAAGAAAACCCCTTTTACATGTGGTGGCTGCTTATGGCACCCTTAGTGTTCCTAATCAACAACCACCATTTGCTCCTACCTCTACTGTCCACCTGCTCGACATAATAAACAAATAGAAATAAAAAATGCTAAGTAGAAAAAAAAAACCGGCAAACTTGATATTCCATATTGAACTGAAGGTGAAGATCCACCATTCCCAATGGACATCTGAGGCATTGCTGGAAGTGTCCCAAATGGATTTGAAATAGGAGCAGGCTGCATGACCATACTGGACTGGCTAGGAGTTCTGTGTAAAATGCAACAGGATACAGAATGTTAATTAAACTAAATAATGTATTACCTTAGGCAAAAAAAAAAAAAAAAAAAAAAAAAAAAAAAAAAAAGAAAAGAAAGAGGAATCATATGTGCTGCCAAAACTCATTTGTGAATCATGATCTAAATATGCCAAAACCATGCTCTTAGACTACAGACATAAAATAACAATCGGCAGTCTCATGGCATTAAATATAAGCCAGACTCCAGGAAACATCAAAGTTTTCCCCTTCTTTGCCTACACCATTCTCCACATTAGACTGATCATAATATTATTTTTCCTTAACCTTGTTATAACTAATCAGTGTTTTAATCCATCTAAAGGAAATTACTAAATAGGAAAAGAATAATAATGTGCATTTGAAAAGTAGCAGAAGATCATACGGCTGTCCCATCAAGGCCTGATTAGTAGTGTTGGAAAAACCAGGGAATCCACCTGTAGAAGCAGCTGTATCCATGCAGGCATGCATTTAAGAATAAGTTAAGCCAAAGTTAGTATTTGAAGATAAATTGTAAAAAGAAAGAGAGGTTTAAATATAAAATACTGACCTGGTTGAATTGAAGGTTGGAAGGAGAATATGTTCGAAGTTTGAGCAGGGGCAGATGGCTGAAATGTTGAATGGGTCATCAGAAGCAAAATAAATGAAGTGCTAATAAATAAGAAATGATAACAAGAATCTAGTAATAAAATATGAGGACAAAGACAAATGATGCTTACTGTTGAAAAAAAAGTGAAGAACTGCTAGTGTTAAACAGACCACCAGTATTAGTTGGCCCAAATAGATTCCCAGAGAAAGTCGGTGTACTTGATGTCTGTTGAGCAAATGCTGTGGAAAATAGTGGGGCTGATTGAGTGTTAGCCAATGATGAGCCAGTGCCGAATGGACTTGAATTATTCATCGTTGATGTGCCAAACAATGGCGATGTAGAAAGAGCAGGATTGGTATTTCCAAATATTGGTGGCGAATTACTTGCTGGAAATGTAGAAACACCTGTTGGCCCAAACATTGTTGTACCACTGGATGACATGAATGGGCTCGAACTTGCAACTGATGCATTGTTAAATGATGAGTTGCTGAACGGTGAAGTAATAGTTGAAGAGGTCTTAGGAGCAAATAGATTTGTTGAAAATGGGTTTGTGACAGGCTGGTTAAATGGACTGGGATTGCTTATCGGGGAAAAGCATTCTGTGGTATCGATGGAAAGCTAGGCGCCACTGCTGGCGTTCCAGAAGTGTTTGGTCCACCTGCAAGTCCAAATATTAAGAATTATGCACATGTTTCACAAGAAAAAAAAAGTGCATGTACCAAAAGAAACCTAGCAATGATATAATAAACAATTAGTAAAGGAATAGCAGTTATTTGTCAGTTTTACTCAGGGCACAAGCTGTATCATAAGCCAGGGTATAACATAATAATGGTTACTCCAATTCATACAAACAAGCAGGGCAAAAGAATAAATGGAATTAATGATGTGGTATAAAGAGTGTTTGCAAATCAAGCAAAACCCTTAACCCCCAAATAATTTTCCTCACCCTTGTCTCCACGCTGGTAATCTTCCCACCGCAATTCTTCATGACTCTTATCTTTGTATTCAGGCATCGCTGATATGGAATCAAGTTTTGCAGCAGGCTGAGTACCACTAGTAGCACTGTCAGCATCTGGTGTTTGAGAATAAGGTTTTATTCTGGTTCCTCCAGCTTGATTAGCAAATTGTGGTTGTCCAAAGGCTGGCGCTGCTGTCTGTGAGCCTGAAACTCAAAGGGAACAAATAATTGGTGAAACAGGTAAAAAAAAGATGACATTGCTAGTGTAAGAACAGTTAAAAGGGAGATTTACAATAAAATAGGCCTGCTGGAGTTAGAAAGAACAAAAGAATCAGTAAATATCAACTGCTACATCATATGTACTCAGAGCCTCAGACAATAATTCACTGAGCATTATATCATAAGTAGCTAAAAATAATGTGAACATCCAATGGGAAAACCTACCAAATGCAGGAGCTGGTGCACCGAAAGGTGACGGAGTTGTTCCAAAGGGAGTGCTACCAGAGGAAACTGTTGTTTGTCCAAAAGATGGTGAAGAACCAAAACTGAATGCACTAGTTGATGTGCCAAATGAAGTTGTGCTTGACGATCCAAAACCTGGAGTAGTACTACTCACACCAAATGCTGTAGTGCCCGTTCCAAAACCAGTACCAGATGTACCAAAAGCTGTAGAACCAAATGATGGTGTGCTAGAAGCACCAAATAAAGATGATGTTGAACCAAATGCTGGGGTAGTCGATGCACCAAAGGCTGGTGTAGTTGTGGTGCCAAAGGCTGGTGTACTTGTGCCAAATGCAGGCGTAATCGTGGTACCAAATGCCGGCGTAGTTGATGAACCAAAAGTACTGTTGCCAAATGTTGGTTGCGTTTGCTGGAATGTGCTGCCAAAAGGACTTGACTGGCTAGGAGATGATCCAAAAGCCCCAAAACTTGGCTTTTGTCCAAACAAAGATCCTGTAACATGTGCAGAGCAGAGATATTACATCACAAATAATACAGCAGATCTTGTTAGGTCAACCTATTAAAAACTGGCATAATTCCACATGAGTACCTACTTATAACAAATGTAGCGTGCAGAGAAATCCAAAGATAGATAGAACTTGTAAGATATGGGCAAAACTGACAATGGCTCATGCTGTTTCTAGTTTGTAAGAAGCTAATTGTTTCCTAACAAAAAAGAACAATTACGCATAAAACTGACATCATTAACTAGACAATCTAGAAAGTGGCTTCTTCTGACAACCTGGTATGATCAGCATGGTTAACCAGCAAGAGAGGAAAGCAATAGAGAATGTGTAGTACATACCAGAGGATGTGGCACCAAAGGCAGGAGTGGAGGATGCACCAAAGGCAGGAGTGGGGGATGCACCAAAAGCTGGTGTGGAGCTCCCAAATGGAGAGGATGATGGGGTGCCAAATGTGGGAGTGGATTGCTGCTGGCCAAAGGCACCAGTGGATGTTGTGCCAAATGCGGGAGTGGATTGCTGCTGGCCAAAGGCACCAGTGGATGTTGTGCCAAATGTGGGAGTGGATTGCTGCTGGCCAAAGGCACCAGTGGATGTTGTGCCAAATGCGGGAGTGGATTGCTGCTGGCCAAAGGCACCAGTGGATGTAGTTGCAAAGAGCGAAGTTCCAGTCTGTGCCCCAAATGTTGTCGTTGGGCTGCCAAACGGTTTTGGGGCAAAGGGATTGTTGGCAGCAGTGGAAGACTGGCCGAATCCCTGTGGATTTCCAAATGAGGTCTGGCCAAATGGACTGGTGGACGACTGCCCGAATGCTGCAATGGAGATAGCATACACGAGGTGAGAAGATAGTCAACATTGCAAAAATAAAAATAAAGAAATAAGCATACTCTTTATTCAGACGTGTAAGGGCTTTGCAGCAAGGAAACTTGAACTGTACAATCGTAATCAGATATTGCATTGTACCAGCTAGCATATATTATACAAATATAAATCAAAACGATGAGCACTGAAACATTCTTCTGTTTTATTTGCAAGTAGATACAAGAGTTTGGTTAGGTGTTCCATGGATCCTTAAAGTTGAGACTGCAAGTAGCCTATTTAATTGACGAAACCCTAGTGTGCGGAGGCACATGAACAATCCATCGAAATATATATAATCAAACAATCAATCGAACGGGAAAGCAAGCGCAGCAGTAGCAATACATACACACGAGAACGGAATCGAGGAATTAAAAGCAAGGTCATGGAATCCAATGTGATGGAATCGACGAGAATAGGAGGGGATTAGGCGGGCGAGCGCTTACGGTTGCTGGAGCCGAACATGGCTGCCGATGCTTATTGTCTTCTAGCGTGAAGGTAGTTCCGACTTCCGACGCGACTCGATCACCGCCGGCGGCGGCGGCGCTCGGCGGCGCGGTGTGGTCTGGTTCTGGGTTTGCGACTCTCGCTTCTCCCTCTCTCGGCGAGGAGAAGGGGATCTGCCCTGGCGATGCGATTACACGAGTCTGTCTCAATGAAGGGTGGGCCCCTGATGTGCTTCGGCTTTTATACGAAACGGTCCGTGAAGCGTAGCTTACATCCAACGCTCTCTTCCCGTCCTCCGCACGTCGTATTACAGTAGCCGAGTAGCGTGGCTTCCACGCGGGCGGGGCGGGGCGGGGCCGGCGTGGTCGTGGGACGTGCTGGCTGCTGGGCCGCTGGGGTCTGGGCTGGAGCAGAAATGTTGTAGTGGGCTTCAATCTTGATATGGGCCATATTTGCAAGTGCTTTTCCCTCAAAACAAAAAAATGCAACTGCTTACATGTGGGACCATCTAGCGCAAAACCATTCTGCCTCCGCCCCTTCCGACGACACCGCGCGAAGAAATCTCTCCACGCCCACGGCCACGCTCATCGCCTGCTTCGCCGATGCCAGCGCACTCCTCCCACCCCTCTCCCGCATCCGCAACCCGTAGCCCCAGTCCCACAGCTGCCTCCCCCCCCTTCCACCTCCCATCCCATGGCGCCCGCCGCCGCGGTCTTCGTCGTCGCCGCCGTGGTGGCCCTGCTGCTCCTGCTCGCTCCGCCTCCCGCTGCGGCGGCGCCCGTGGGGTGAACTGGGGCACGATGATGTCGCACCCCATCCACCCGTCCGCGGTGGTCGAGATGCTGCGCGCCAACGGGGTCGACCGGGTGAAGCTCTTCGACGCCGACCCTGGACGGTCGCCGCGCTCGCCGGGTCGGGCGTCCAGGCCATGCTCGCCGCGCCCAACGACCAACTCGCATCCCTCGCCCGCGACCCGCGCCGCGCGCGCGACTGGGTCCGCCACAACGTCACCGCCAACATCAACGCCGGGGTCGACGTCAGGTACTCCTACCACACAGTCCACACTCCACCGACTGCCGTATGCCTTGCCTTGCCCGTGTATCTAGCTCCCTGATGAGTACGGAGTAGTTCGTATTTAGTAGCACTAGCACCGTGGTTTCATTGCATTGCCGCGCGCTCGGGTGCGCTCGACTGACGATTGGCGCGGCGGCCGGGGTGCCCATGCCCAGGCCCGGTCCTGTGAATCCATGACCTGGTGCGGAGCGCCCAGGAATGCAGAGAAAATTTTAATTGCGCTAATTTAGCATGACGCAGTGTTTGGCACAATTGGCTTGCCGAGGCACGCCTTACTGCCTTTCCTGCTTGCTGCCTTCCTATACCTACTCACGTACGTGTTTGTGTCGAGGGCCCTGTGCGACGGTACCCTACGCCGGGCCTGCCAATGCCCCGCGCTCAGGAATGTGATTTGCGCTGTTTGAATGTTTGATACAATGGCTTGCCGAGACATACGAGTTGCCTTCGCGCGAGTACGTGTTTGGTTGTGGTACTACGAGTGCCAATGGGAGGTGATGTGTATTCTGGTGCTCTGAGAATGTTTGATACAATGCTACAGCAGTGAGATGTGCATGTTTTTTTAGTTCATGCGAAATGGATGCAATGGTTGTCCTGTTCAGTGCAGACGTTCAGGTCTCTCTGCTTGCTGTTTGGAAGATACTCCTTCAGCCCCCAAAATAACTGATGTCTGTTGCTTACGGTAGGGTTTAGTGAAGTATTCTAATATTCTATATATGCTTTATCAGATGTCGGAGGCAGCCATGTGTCAGTGCATGTTGATTGTAGGGCATATCAGACTTTGCATGCTGGTTCATTCTATTGGAAGCCGTACGTTTCTTAGAGGTCTTTGCTTTGACTTTGCCTCCCCCCCACTGGTTAGCTGTGTAGGTCATTCACATTGGTTGCCGTGTTCTTAGGAGTGTGTCATGCATGTGAGATTGAAAAACTGATTGCTATTAGTATTATCAGGCATAGAATTGGAAGTACATAATTTAGACATTTTTTACTGGTGAGAGCAACCATAGAGATGTGGTGACTAGCTTATCATCTTTCAGGAGTTCTTCTGGACTTTAATGGATCTGCCCGTGAAGTTACAGTATCATGTTTCTCTTGTGCATGAATAGTGGAGTCATACAGTATATGCGTAGCACATTTTTTGTCCTTAAAAATTAAGATACATATTCATATTTTGATATACACAAGACACAATGGTCATGATTTTTTTTATCGCAAATTCACCATTCGCATGCATATAAGGCGAGCATGTTTTGATTTATTCATTGAAATTATTGCACAGAAAATTACAGTATGTCAGTATGCTATAGTTCAAGTTACTCAGTTCCAGTCTTTGTATAGTCCTATTGTGAACAGTACTGACTACTGATACCTATATGCCAATTGTTCAGGTATGTGGCTGTTGGCAATGAACCTTTTCTGAAGAGCTACAATGGCAGCTTCATCAACATTACCTTTCCAGCACTCAAGAACATGCAGAGGGCTCTAGATGAGGCTGGCTTTGGCCAACGCATCAAGGTAGTTGTGCCACTGAATGCTGATATCTACAGCTCCCCTGAGAACAAACCAGTGCCATCTGCTGGGAGTTTCCGCAAGGATATCAATACCCTCATGGTCGACATTGTTAATTACCTCCATGCAAATGATGCGCCCTTTGTGGTTAACATCTACCCATTTCTCAGCCTATATCAGAATCCCAACTTCCCACTGAATTTCTCCTTCTTTGATGGTGCCACCAAGCCAGTGTACGATCAAGGATTGGTATACACCAATGTGTTTGATGCCAACTTTGATACTCTTGTCTGGTCATTAAGGAAAGCTGGTGTACCCGACATGAGAATCATCGTTGGTGAAGTTGGCTGGCCAACGGATGGTGATAAGAATGCTAACATCAAATATGCACAGAGGTTCTATAATGGTTTTCTGAGGAAGATGGCCAAAAAATATCGGCACACCTCTGAGACCTGGTCGTATGGAAGTTTACCTGTTCGCATTGATTGATGAGAACCAGAAGAGTGTCCTGCCTGGACGCTTTGAGCGTCACTGGGGACTATTCACGTATGATGGAAAACCAAAGTTCTCTATGGATCTCAGTGGAAATGGCAAGGGCAATTTGGCTGAAGTGAAAGGGGTGCAGTACTTGCCATCACAATGGTGTGTATTCAACAAGGATACAAAGGATAAGTACAAAGATCTGCCAGCCTCTGTGAACTACGCATGCTCAAATGCAGATTGTACACCACTGGGGTATGGGGCCTCATGCAATGGTCTCAGCCATGATGGGAACATATCATATGCATTCAACATCTATTTTCAGACAATGGATCAGGATGTCAGGGCTTGTTCTTTTGGAGGCCTTGCAATGATCACAACGATAAATGCTTCACAAGGAGGGTGCTTGTTTCCAGTACAGATTCTCAGTGCTTCAGGAAGAGTGGTGCCACTGATATTTTTTGGCCTATAACCTTGGTTATGCTAGTCTCTGTGATCAATCTACTGTAGACATGGACGGATAGTAGTAAGCACTGAAATATTAGGTTACTGAAGCAGTAATAGGTTTGCACATACACAGGAAAGAATAGTCACTCAAGATGATGTTGACGAGGACAACAAAATTGTCAAACACAGTCGTGTTCTTTGTGCTACTGACAGTATTACCATACCTCATTAACTTTGGATAGTGAGAAAGCTACAATTTGACATTTGGTCGGTAGAAGCTAAGATTTTTCTACTGTTTACTTCTCAGCTGATGATCTTTCATATCATCAGGTGTAAAAGTTCTGAACCTTTGACGACATCCATTGCCGTGCTGGCTGCTGATATTTTACAACAACATGGCTTTCACTTCCTTTTCGGTACAAAATACCGATGCTACCTGTTTACTGAGTAACAGTCCGTGTCTGTCATATATGAAACGAACAATTTGCACAGCATTACTGCCCTGTCCTTTATTTGCAAGTTTGGTCTCGTCTGGATGTGTGAACCAAGTGAAAGAAAACATCTTGTTTCATGATAGCTACACTGAATTCCCATGTGTGGCATGTTTGTCTGTCCAGCCACTTTTCTAGGGAGAGAACAAAATGCTGATCATTGTCCCTTATCTTGTTCAATCCTCTTTGTTTTTCGTTTCCGGTTATCTTATTTCTTTGGGAACACATATTTATGTTTATTGATTCTTTTGGTCTTGGAACGCATGGACACCTACTAGTCAGTACAAAGATCAGGGTGAACCATCTTTTAGCGATACACATATATCAGTAAATTACTGACACCATCGGCAATTAACTACATTGGCCTTCCCTTGACCTCAGTGAAATAATCTTGACCAAGTGCAAAGTCCCAAAAACAAAAAAACTTTAAGGGAACAAACTAATTCTTCGAAGTAGCAACTTGATTTGAGTCATGAGCAGGGCGACCGGGAGAGAAAACATAGTGAGATCTAACCAGGAGTCTATAAAAGATTATTTTACCTGTGATAAAATTGATGCTGAAAACAGGTGACCATTTCTCTTGAGAATTTCATCAGTCCGCACTGAATTTCATCTGCTGTTATATATATAAATGTAAATGTAAAACGCCTAAGCATTCCACACGGCCAAAACATTAGAGCGCAGGACAGAATAATGACTCCAACAAATTGACATGTTACATAAAGATGATCAACACTGAATTCAATTTTTAGTCAACACAGAATGCTCTAAACATTATAACCGCAGTATTAACAGCGACGCTTCAGTTTCAGACTTGTTCAGAGATCACTATTACCATCTCGACTTTCTCATGAATCCACTTCCAACAACTGAATGTCATAAGGCAGAGAGGGGGATACTAGAAATAAAATGAATTTTAGCAACCTGAAAGTCGTTCAGTTACAGGTCAAAGATAATAATATGCATGCTAAAGCGATCCAGCCAATCTTTCTGGAACAATGACACTTCACTTGTGTAGACACACAGGAGCAATGGCTAACCCCAGCAGTCATCACTGGTTAGGAGTTTTGTGTAAGTTGAGTGTTTTTTTCCTAAAAAATATTGGTCAGAAAATTCCGGGTAGGCATACTTGACAGGAACTGTAAAGGATCGGACGTTGTGGAGTCACAAACATGGTCAGTTCTCCCTCAAAAAAAAAAAAAAACATGGTGAGTTCTACGAAATTCGGGACGAGGTAACCATAAGGTTTGCATTATCTTCTTGTAGGAATTGAATCTGATTTAACGAACTGAGATTCTATCACGGAGGTCAGTGTAAGCTATCTACTCTTGGCACAAATTTCCAGTTAATTCTGCTGAATCACTACTTGTCAACCAGGAACCCGAAGACACGTCTCCAGCTGGAGTCCGTTGACCGCTGCTGGATGTGCGAACGGTTCCATTTCGTGAATCCTTCGTACCAAATTTTCCGGTGCTTATACATGATTGCCCTTCGAATTATGGATGTTTGATGATCGATAAGTTGATTAATTTTGATGTGATGCTGACGGATTCCCGGAATCATAAGTGGTTGTTTTGTCAATTCGAATCTTGATTTCGCAGGCGTCGATCCTGCACAGTACGGTTGCAGCTTGCAATTACAGCCGCGCAGCATCTAGTGGGACCTTTATGTTTTCATCATCAGCTGACTTCTGTTTTCTCCAGGAAATACTTGAGGATATTAATTATTGAGTTATAGAATCATTTGGCAAATATGACGTATTACCACTCAAGATTGTTGAAATAAGAAATAAACCCACACATGCTTTAAGTGTCACCTTGTACGAGTACCACATACGTATATGCACTTTGTTTTGTTGAGCTTCCAATGCGTATGGGTGTACCGACCATGATTGGCCGTTGTTAACACCCCATTAATAAATGCTAAGGTGTAAAGATGCTACTCCCTCCTGATTTTCATCAATTTGTTACAAAATCAATGTTGTATTGAAAGTTAGTAGATTTATGTTTCTACTCATACAAAATCAATTTATGTTTCTAATAACACAATTTATCTTCGAACTTGTCTTTGCATATGATTTAGTTCCTAAACTTTTTATTGGAAATGTTAATTTTAGGTCCTTGAAGTTGTGTTTTTTAGATCACGCCCGCACACATTTTTCATTAAACAAGAAGAGTTGCCACGTCCTTGAAGTTGTCTTGATGTGTCATCCGGAACCTATCATAGTGTCATTTAGATCAAAATAGACTTGATCTACTCCGTGCCACGACATCACACGCTACAACTATTGGATCCACACCTCATTCTTGTCTGTCACAGAAACTTAATGACAATGCAATCATTTACCGACATCATTCATTTAAGGAGCAGCTTAGCTTTGCTCTTGCCACCCCCGCTATTGATAGCATTGTGGTCTTTGTTGTAAAGGACGATGAAGGCATAGTTAGGATGTTAAGTTGGTGATACAAGACAACAATGTTTAGTTTAAACTTATAGTTCATTTTTTCTAAAAAAATAAAATCGTTTCCAATTCACCAAACATGCTCTTATCTCTTTCTAAGGGAATTCAAAACCAAAATAAGAAAAATCTTCTTCTCAAAAAAAAAAAAGAAAAAAAGACATACTAAAATTCTAAATTATTCAAATTTCTCTCAATAAAATATTCCAAAAATATGAATGGGTTTAGTTGCTAAATTCAAAATCCGAGTCAAAGAATTTCATTATCTAGTTATTAGTTTAAAAAATATTTATTAAACTACAAAAAAATTGAATTATTTTACTTTCTCATTTTTTTTTGTTTTCTTTCTGTTAAAATAAAAAAAGAGTTCTATGCCTAGATTGCAATGTAAAAAGTATGTAGATAGAGCTAATAGTGAGTGAGAGCACATAGATGGAACACTAGAAGCCAATGCGATTGGAGCTCATTTGGATCTAGATGACACACCGACGAGTTTTACCAACAACCTAAAATTACTATTTTGAGTGTTCATAGAGTGAGATAAGGGCCTATTTGATTTGTTTGGTTCATGGGACTAGGGACCGAAGTAGACCCAAAATGGACTAAAAGTTAGTTCCTAGTCTCTCCCAAGAGTCTATTGAAATATGGACTAATTAAGACTAAAAATTAGTCTCTAGTTCTCATGTTTGATAATTTAGGAACTAAATGAGACTAAAAATTAGTCTAAGTCCCTAATTCCATACAAAACCAAACAGGCAAAGACCGCTCATGAATTTTAAGATTTTTCCATGATGTCTACTACTAATCAAAAATGAAGGTTTATGCAGAATAAAGACAATACTTGAGGGCGAATCTGCAAGGCCGCAACTGGAAGAAAGTGGAATTATTTATACACGCGCCCCTCGCCCAGAGGCACGCCCAGAGGCAGAGGCAGAGACGAAACGAAGCCAGGCAGGCACAGGACGCGCGCGCACGAACGGCTCGCTCTCCGATACCCAGATCCCTACCGTTTCAGGAAAAGCATAGATTCCGCCGTCCGATCCCGAACTGCCCGCTCCGTTGATTCGGTCTCGGTCATGGCGCCGAAGCCAACCGAGAGCCAGCATCAGCAGCCGAAGAGTCCGGCCGAGGCGGCTCCGTCGCCGGCTGCGCGGAGCATCCCGGACGAGGCGCGGCGGCTGCTGCACGAGCTGGCGGCGGCGTGGGACGACGTGGCCGGGCGCCGGGAGCCCGAGGTGGTGCCGCTCAAGGGCGCCATGACCAACGAGGTGTACCAGGCGCGGTGGGCCACCACCACTGGCGCCGCCGCCGCCGGAGCGGGCGGCAGGGACGCGCGGACCGTGCTGGTGCGGGTGTACGGGGAGGGCGTCGACCTGTTCTTTGACAGGGAGGACGAGGTGCGCACGTTCGAGTTCATGTCACGGCACGGCCACGGCCCTCGCCTCCTGGCCGCTTCCCCAACGGCCGCGTCGAGGAGTTCATCCACGCCAGGGTGCGCATTCTTGGCTTCTTTGTATTCTTCTTCTTGTTCTTCTTCATCATCACTAGTTTTGTCTCCATCACTGCTTCTTGGACCGATCCTTCTTGTTTTTTACCACTCTGTTAGATCCTACTAGTTACTTCTAAAACCCTTGTTCGGAAGGAATTTATCTCTTGTCAAGTTTTGGAATCTTTCGGCGCCTTTGCTGGGTGAGTAAAATGGAAACTGAATTGAGTCTTCATCATAAGCATGGGGATCCCCAAGGTTAAAACCGGCCTGATACTTTCCAATGATCCATTTCGCTAATAGCATCATATTAATTAAGCGTTTCTTAAGAGCAAGGGAGCTTGTTTCTAGTTTCAAAATCAACCAACAGAAAAGACTTTATTACGTAGTATATATGGATTATTTCTCCTCTATGGATGAATAACACATTCCTCCACCCATGTTCTCAACTAACGTGTTGATGTGAGGTTCTCTTGCTTTGACACCTTCCTCCCCTTGTGATGTAGATATGAACTGTACTACCATAACTTTCAACAGTATGGCCTTTGGAATCTTATCCGAAAACGATCATTTAGGTCTCAAGTCAAAAAAGAAATAAATAATTCATAATAGTGCCGCGGTTTTTCTACTCTTCTTGAGACGTGCATTGTGTATTTTAAATTGTTTCCTTGATATCGTCTGAGATACAGATACTTGCCATGGCAGAACACTGAAATATTTTATTCTGATTCGCGAGGCTGATATGCTGTTGTCATTTGTTGACATTTCTTCTTGCGATTAGTATTTGGTACTTGTAGCACTGTATCTATGAAATTGCTTTACAATTCAGGACACATAGACGCTAGCTAATAGGTCAATGCTTGAAGATTTTGTGCATCTACTTTGGTTAATTACTCAACAAAGACTAGGTCAGACTGTTGAAGTTAATTGTCTTTGCAGGAAAAAAAAAGGTGTGAGTAGAAAATTGATTAAAGCATCACTATTCGATCATCGGTTTCCCATTTCTTTGTACCAGTTTAATAAAAATATAAAAGCACCATGTTCCCTCTCCTTGCTAAATACACAGGGAAAAACAGCTTTGTCATTCGTAGTTACGGCGAGAATGAGATATCTTAGTAGGATGTGGATCCCATTTTGTTAAATTTAGGAACTTGACATAACTATTCCTTTCAGACACTTTCAGCTCCTGACCTACGTGATCCGGAGATTTCAGCTATTATAGCCTCCAAATTGAGGGAATTTCACAGCCTTGACATGCCTGGTCCAAAGTCTGCGCTCATTTGGGAAAGATTAAGGTACTGCAGAATTTTTCCCTAAACAGTTGTTCTGGTGTAGCATACTGTAAAACAAAACTTGTCATCAAAGTGAAGTACTGATTGCAACAGTGCCTCGTTTCCACTAGAACTGGCTCAAAACTGCCATAAGCTTGTACTCCTCGGATAAAGCCAAAGAGTTCTTCTTGGATAGCATGGAGGAGGAGATCACTGCCTTGGAGAATGAATTCTCAGGGAACGCGAGCGCATAGGATTTTGCCATAATGATCTCCAGTATGGAAATATCATGATTGATGAAGAGACCAAATTGTTGACCATTATCGTAAGTTCTTGTTACTTGGCGTGTGTTTTGGTTTACTAATTCTCTTCTTTCATACACGTTGCTGCATTTCTCATGCTTAGTGTGTCATATATTGTTATGATCTTACTTAATTTCTTGCCTAATTCGGTCAAAAAAAAAAAATCTTGCCTAACACCTTCCAGGACTACGAGTATGCAAGTTTTAACCCTGTTGCCTATGATATCGCAAACCATTTCTGTGAGATGGCCGCAGACTACCATTCAGAAAAGCCACACATATTGGACTACAATAAATACCCAGGTACTGAATATATTTAAAGCTATGGATCTGCGCATTGTTATTTTCCTCTTGGATGTCTTGATGGGGCCTCGTTATGTTCTCTCATCCTTGCTTACTGCTCATATTGCACCAGATACTGATGAGCGGAAGAAATTTGTGCAGACATACCTGAGCTCTTCAGGTAATCTAATGTTTATTGATTTATACCATTACCAACGTCTAGTTTATCTCCTTACCAGTATTCAGGAATATATGTCTCTAACAGTTTTAGAAAATAAATTCTCTTTCCGATTCCCTGCAATCCCTACCAGGTGAGGAATCTGAAGTGGATGTAGAGAACCTGATCAAAAGCATTGAGAAGTACACCCTTGCCAGCCATTTTGTTTGGGGCCTTTGGGGAATAATTTCGGTAGGTTCATCTTACTCCAAACCAGAATAGGATGTATGTACGCCATTCATTCATTCATCTAAATCTCACATCCTCTGGGTGCAGGACCATGTCAACGATATCGACTTCGACTATAAGGAATATGCGAGGCAGAGGTTCCAGCAGTACTGGCTAAAGAAGCCGACCATCCTAACTTCTCAGACTGCTGAATAGAACCCGGGCATCAGGTTCTGCACTCCACCGATGGCCTCTACTGCACATAGGTTGTCCATTCTTCTCTGCTCATTGAAGATTGAGGTCTGCCCCTGGGACACGAGGTTGTTAAGAAAGGCTGAGGGAAATCAGGGCTTTATTCATTTGCTAGCTCTGTGGTTAATAGTGTAAGGCGAGAGATTGTTCATAAAACCCTGACTGATTGTTGTATGATGGTATTATGATCACTTCGTGTATGTGTGCTTGGTTAGTGGTTAGCTTTAGTGCTTCCTTTGTGTCTTCAATATATGGAAATATATGTATTCGCAAACTACAGCCTGAAGAAGTGAAAATTAGTCTCTCCTATTAAAAAAATCGTCAAAGAGACAACTCTATAGCTAAAACTAGCCTACATCATATACATCGGTGATATTTAAAGTTGCATTCGCAAACCAAGATGCTGCTGCTAGCATTACATCCATTGTCTGGGTCACCTTCTATTGCTGGATCATCTTCAGGGCCTTCGCCACCTTTGGTGGCCTTTTTGCAAGGCTCGTCGACAGTGCAGTCCCGAGCAATGTAAAATTGGTAGGCACGTAGGCCATATTCCTGCCATGCGCTCAAACAGGCAAACAAGGTACAAATATCAGAACCGTGCAATGCTTTCATCTTGCTGCGCTCACATTATCGTGTAATGGTGTGCTGCTCCAATATCTTTTGTACAGCCTGATCTTCAGCTTCGGTTTCCCTAGATTCCTAATTGAGTAAAACCCAAAAAACAACATCATCAATCAAAAACAGAAAATAATTTCTAAGTGATGAGATCTTGAGAAAACCAAAATCGCATCGAGACACCCCCTTACATTTACGATTTTCCTACATTTCCAGAGCAGGGTGCCAGAATGCTTTCTTTTGCACCAACAGTTCATCCAGCTTGCTGAACATTTGACAATGTGTCATTACTAGCTTATGTTGAACTATCAACCCCGACATACAATGAGGGATGCATCACCTTTCTGGACATCAAGTTGAACTTAGACATACGATTTCTTCTCCTTGATAGAATGCAAACATTGCTCTCCCTCTTGCTTATATTGCCTTCAGACAACAAACACCGTGGCTTGAGAAATTACCTATTTATATGATAAGTATATGATAAATAGTCAAAGAAAGAAGGGACTTACAATCAGGCCAAAGAAATAAAATCACTAGCTAGAAGCTTCAGTGAGTAAACTACAACTACTAACATTCCAAAAGTTCTGTAAGACAAATCACAATATATGGAACTATTGTACTTCACTAAAGATCAAATACAAACTCTGATGGTACGAAGCATGACCATGATCCACTATGTTTAGTCTACCTTTTTCATAGACCATGCCAACATAATAATATATATGCTTACCATCCTTTTTGTTTCTTGGTGAGAGCTCATGAACAAAGAAAGATATGGTACCATCAGTAATATCCAAGTATAATACTGTAGTTCTTATCATGTCAAGTATCACGGTTTTAGTTAGTCACTGAAAGGTACGTGAACTATGGTCTTCTGCAGGTCACTGCAACCCTTGTTATGCAATATTGCTAGTTGTTGTTACTATGACAATGCTATACATGTGCACCATGTCAAAATCTGTGGCATTGTCATCTAATGCATTATCCATCCCCAACAAGAAAAAGCGTGTAGCTTGTTGCCACTCTGCACCCAACTATAGGCTGGATTTTTCTGCACCTTCCTTGATTTCATTAATGTCTTGATCTCATTTGCTTCATTCCACATCCCAGACTCAGAATACATGTTTCTCAGCAGAGTATAGTAGCCTGAGTGCTCAGGCCTCAACTCAAACAAATGCTCTGCTGCCAGTCGTGCTAGTTCAATGTCTCCATGTATACGGCAAGAGCCAAGCAATGCTCCCCAAACATCAGAATTAGCAGGGAAAGGCATGTTTGTGATTATTTCAACAGACTCACTCAGTTGTCCAGCACGCCCAAGAAGATCTACCATGCAAGCATAGTGCATTTGCTGTGGCTTAATATTTTGAGCGATCATTTGACTGAAGTACTTCTTTCCTCTGTCTACAAGCCCACCATGGCTACATGCTGACAATACTGCAATGTAAGATACATGATCATAATCGATGCCATCATCCTTCATTAAATCAAACAATTCAAATGCAACATCAATTTGACCATGCATCCCATATCCCAAGATCATAGTGTTCCATGAAGCAACATCCTTTCGTGTAATCCTATTGAAGATCTTTGAAGCAGTATCAAGCATCCCACCTTTAGTGTACAAGTCCAGCAACGAATTAGCCAGAAAAGGGTGAGCATTTAACAATCTTCTCACTAAAACACCATGGATTTCTTTTCCTTGCTTAAATGCAGAAAGATTAGCACATGCCGAGAGACAACCCATGAAGGAAACAGCATCATACTCAATTCCAGCAGATCTCATCTGCTGAAACAGATGAAGAGATTCAAAACAGCATTGACTCTGCGAGTAACCCACGATCAAAGTGTTGTATGACACATCATCCTTATCTGACCTGTCAAAGATATCTCGGGCCAAACTCAGTTGCCCACACTTGGCATATACATCAATCAGAGCATTTGATACAAACATATCAGACATCAAGCTTCTTCGATTGACCATGCATGGATCTGCTTCCCCATCTTTACAGAGGCCATCCTTGAACAGGCTGGAAGCAGATTCACTATGGTGAATGAATTTGGGCATTCCCATTCTTCTGCATATCGATGAAAAAAACTGAAAGCCTCAGTCTCCGCCTCCATTTTGTGTCAGATTTGCAATCATTGCATTCCATGAGACCACATTTCGTCCCTCAATATTTTCGAAGATAGCAGATGCTTTCTCCAAATAACCAAACTTAGCATACATGTCCATTAGTGAGTTGGCAATGAAAATATCAGATTCCATTGCTCTCCTTATGCTGTACCCGTGCACCTCCTTCCCCAAATGAAAATAACCAAGATCAACCAAAGCAGGCAGCAAACTTGATAAGGTAACAGATCCCGGTGTGACTTCATGTTCAGACATTACCCTAAACATTTCCAGCACATCTTCATGAAACCCTGCATGAGCAAAGCAACCTAATGCAGAATTCCAAGAAACCTCATTCTTCTCTTGCATTCCATTAAACACTTGCATCGATGACTCCAGGTCTCCAAATTTCCCATACATATCCACCAGTGCATTCCCGAGGTTCACCACAGAGTCAAGTCCAGATTTGAACACCAAACCATGTACAGACAACCCAAACCCCTCATCCCGCTCTGTGCCACAGGCAGGCACGACTGACACCAAACTCGCGACATTCACTGGGACTCCGCTTCTCATCATCCCCACCACTGCGCGCTTCGCATCCTCCAGCATCCCATTCGTCAGCAATGCCGACACAAGTGAGTTCCACGAGACGACATCACGCGCCGGCATCTCGTCGAACACCCTGCGCGCATCGGCCGCGCGGCCACACGCAGCGTAGAATGTGACAAGCGTGTTGCCAGCGAAGACGTCCGAGAGAAGAAGACCCCCGCCGGAGAGCGGCGGCGTGGAGCTCGGTGCCCTTGCCAGGGTGCTCCGCCTCGGCAACGACGGCGGCAGCGGCGGCGTGGAGGGCGAAGGGAAGGTGCGGTCGTCCGGGCGCACGCCGGAGCGGACCATGCGGTTGTAAACCCGCAGGGCCTCGCAGGGGAGGGCCGCGGAGGCGAGCGCACGGGAGAGCGAGTTCCAGAGGAAGGCGGAACGGAGCCGGAGCGGGTGGTGGCGGAGGATCAGGCGCGCCGACGGGATGTCGGGTAGCGCGGCGTACGAGAGAAGCAGAGCGCCTGCGAGCGGGAGGGAGGCGGCGAGGGCGCCCGAGACAAGGGAGGCGGCGTGGGCGCGGCGGAGGAGGATGCTGCTGCCGCCGCATTGGTGGAGCCGGAGAACGTGCTCGTGGAGGGACGCGGCGGTGAAGGGGGCGGCGGGAGCGGGACCGGGCTGCCGCATTTGTTTTTGCCTGCGGAAAGCTCCTCAGTTCCATCTGTGTATCTGACCTTTGGATTCAAATTATATATTTTCATTTTTGACTCTGTTTTAAGTAAAATTTCTCTATTTAATTAGGTTATTATTAGTAGAAAAAATATTCTACAATAAATTAAATTATAAAATAAAATATATTTCTTTAAAAATCTAATAAAACTAATTTGATGTTATAGATGACGAATTTCTCTGTAATAACTAGTTAAAATTTAAAGAAATTTGACCTACAGATTTTAAAAAAGAAAAAGAAAACTCAAAAATTAACTGCAGTTTTGTACGAGGTCAGCATAAAGGAAAGGGCCTGTTTGGCCCGTTGGAATTGGAAGTCTTTGTTCATGACGGTTGGGCCATGGACTGTTGGATAGGTCACACAGGCCCGCAGCCCGCAAGGTTGTAGTCGGCCGGTTGGCCCATCTCTTCATGGTTTTCTTCTTCCTACCGAAGCCGCCGCCGAGGTACGCCGCCGCCGGGATTCACCTCTGCGCGAGGAGGGGAGGGCTGCAGCGCGCAGGGCGCCTTAACCGCCACCCCGTGCTTCGGTTCCTCTCAGCCCACGTCCACAGCCCTCCTCCCCCGCGCGCGCTCCCGGCTTCCCACCGCAGCAATCCTGCTCGTCCCCCGCGCCACGCCTAACGCCGCCACCCCTCCGACGTGCTAGTTCGCTAATTCCCTTGGTTCAGTGGGCACCCGGAATCCTCGGTTCGGTGCCTTCTCTGCTACTTTCCCACCTGAAGTGTAGCTCTAGCCTCGAGGAACAGGGCGCGTCTAGTTGTGGGCATTGGGGAGGGATTGATGGCCAACAGCAAGTATGAGTACGTGAAGAGGGAGTTCGAGTTTGATCGCTGCCTCCCGCTCTCTAACTGGATCGTTGTCCGCATCGACGGTTGCCACTTCCACAGGTACACCTCTCACAATATCCAGCTTTTACTTTGTTGTTGGATAGTAACCAAGCTTGCTTTTACTGTGTTGTTGGATAATATCTTTTGCTTGTTATCTGCTGATTTTAGTTTCTCCTTTGTTTGTAGGTTCTCGAAGATTCATGCCTTTGAGAAACCGAATGATAAGAATGCTCTAATGTTAATGGATGCTTGTGCCACTGCTGTGCTTGAGAAGTTCCCTGACATAGTCTTTTGCTTATGGTGTTAGTGACGAGTACAGGCATGCCATCAGACATCGTACCATATAAGTTCCATTATAGAATTTAGTTTATGCAGTACAGTATACCACTCGTGAAAATAATACCTGATATGAATTGCTTGGCGAGTTGACCTCCATCGTTTATTTTCCAGAGATACATGCATCTCATTATCAATTTATTGGGCTAAACAGCTCATTATTCATTTAATAGTTGTATTGGTACACTGCAAGTACTGAATGGATGTGGGGGATGGGCAGATGCATATATAAAATTATAAATGAACTTTCTAGCAATATAGTGCATTATCTGCTCTATTATTATAAATTTCTTATATTCATTGTTTACCTTGCAGTTTCGTTTTTAGAGAGGAAACAGAGTTCTATCACCGGGCGAGAAAGGTAACTCATTCAGTTTCAATTTTTCGCTGATATTTGAATATACATCTGTCTGCCTTTTGTTTCTGAACTATGAGACAATGTTCATGGCATCATGATATTGACATCTCTACCAATAACTTCAGCAAAATTCTCTCTTTATGTGTTTCCTACTTCACTTCTGTGTACGTAATGAAGTGGAAAGACTTCTTTCCTAACAAAGAGCTGAAGGAGCCACCATATTTTGATGCTCGAGCTGTATGTTACCCAAATTTGAAGACTATTCATGATTATTTGGCTTGAGACAAGTGGACTGTAAGCTACTGGAACTGCCATCCAAATTTTCTTGTATAGAAAATGAGACCTCATATTTATTTGTGCATTTTTTTTCGCCCTGAAGTCCTACAAGAAAAACCACATCATATCCACCAAAGTTGTACAAAAGCATGAACCTTCATCAGCATAAAAAGAAAAGAGTATCTATGTGCATGTCAGAACCGAACGATAATTCGATTAGTTCACCGATATGCATATTCTTTTTGTTTGTGCCTTCCAGGTCATATAAATAATCAGTACAATACCTGCTTCTGGATGTTGGTGAAGTCTGGAAAAAGTGAACAAGAGGCTCAGCTAGCTTTGAAGGTAGTACACATTTTTTGAGTTGGTGACCATTCTGTCACAATGGTATAAATGTTTTAATTCAAGTTTTGTTTTTCTAGGGAACATTTGCAAAGGACAAGAATGAGCTGCTTGCTCAACAATTCCAAATTAATTATGATGATGAACCGCTATGTTCCGCAAAAGGATCTAGTGTTTACCGAGAGAAGGTGATACTGCAAATGTTATCAGTCATGTAAGACAACACATTTCTTATAATGTATTGCGTATAACTGTAGGTAGAAACAACTGTGAAGATTGATGACTATGGGCAGAGGTGGTGCTACCCATCACGCCGGGTGGGGCAGCTGCCCCAGCTACCGCCGAGCCGCCGCCCGGTGCCCCTTGCTTCCAACTGCTGGCCGCCGCCTGCCGGCGCCTCTTGCTGATGGTTTTGCCCCACCTAAATTTTTGGGCAAGCTCCGGCACTGACTATGGGGATCCCATAAAAAGGCCAAGATTGAAAGTTACAGTGGCACATGTTGATATCATAGGGCCTGAGTTTTGGGAAAACCATCAACACATTCTTCGAGAAGGTTGGTTTGAATTATTCAGCTGTCCTTTCAATTGAGATCAAGCTATGTGTGTGTATAGCATTAACCTAATTGATATATTTGTTGAACAGGAAAAAATTTTGCATTGGTTTGTCAAGAAATCTGGCATCAATCACATCCTTTCGCCTCGTAATTGGATCGTTGTTCGCATCAATGCTTGCCAGTTTGATCAGTGAGGATCCCTCTTCTTTTATTTATTAAAAAGCATGCCAGTTCTCTTTTAGGCTTAGCTTGATTGCATTATTAACTGGGTTGCTTCATCTCCCCTCCCCATCTCCCAGATTCTCAGCAATTCATTCATTTGACAAACCAAACGATGAGACTGCACTAAGTCTGATGAATGAATCTGCATCTTTGATGATGGAGCAATACCCTGACATCGTCTTTGCCTATGGTTTTAGCAGTGAGTATAGGTATGTGGTACTCCTAATAACTGTCCATGGAGGTAAGACTTGATAAAACAGGAAAAGAAATTCCCTTTTTGCGCTGGAAGAAAACAAATCATTTGCTTTGGATGACACAGCTTTCATCTCATGAACAGAAGTGATCTGGAATAAATATAGACTTGGCATGATAAAAATTAATAAAAACTAGTAGAAAAGCATACAACAAATCTGGGAATATTAAATGTATATTTAGACAAACATTCCTTGTGGATGATCATTATTTATTGACATCCATTGCAGATAACCACTCTTACTTTGTTGTTACTGTTGCAGTTTTGTGTTCCACGAGAAGAGTGAGCTATATCAGAGACAGGAAAAGGTAGTTATCATCATTATGCGTCATTTGTTGTATTTGTAATTCAGCGGTTAACTGCATTGGTTTAAAATGATGCCAACTTCTTTGCAGCCTAATCCTTTCATCATGCTCTTCATATTTCACTTCTCTTTACATGACGAAATGGAAAAAGTTCTTCCCCCCACAAAGAATTAGTGCAGACACCACGCTTTGAGGCAGAAGCTCTATGTTATCCAAAACTAAAGATCGTATGTGAATACTTGTCATGGAGACAAGCAGAGTGTAAGTTGTATACGCTGAATTCATCTGTTATTTGAATTAATGTGAATGAACTAGGTTTCAGCGTTTGTATATGCTGTGATTTATGTCCCTTCATTTTTTTAAAGATATCCTAATGCAAGAACTTGGCTACTCCATCAGTTAAATAAACTACAAGAAGAAAGACATAGATTGTTGACTCATTTATGTCACTATTTTTTAGGTCACGCTGGCAACCAATACAATACATGCTTTTGGATGCTAGTGAAATCTGGAAAAAGCGAAAAAGAATCCCATGAGATATTGAAGGTCTTCTTTCAAAATTATTGCTTTAAAATATTTTCCCTTCAATCATGCATACTTCTGTACTTCTCATTGTCTGCATCCTCTGATTGGTTTAGTTCTGTCTGCAGGGAACATTGTCTAAAGATAAAAATGAGTTGCTTTTTTCAGCAATTCCAAATGAACTACAACAATGAACCTGCTATGTTCGAAAGGGTTCATGTATTTATCGGCGAAAGGTATTTTTTACTGATTTCCCAGAACCACTTGAGCTGTAGTGTTATGCTGTGCGCCTGTGCCCATAAAATTATTAAAACACAAAGAGTGATATTAATTGTAGCATTGCTAAAGCCGTAAAGAAGCAAGTTTTTTTAGCTTGCCTGCATGATTGAAACAACATTGAAATGAAGTTTCGGCCTTTGATATAACATATATATTTTCAAAGATGATATGACTGAGCACTCCAGTTAATTCCACATTGCATTCACATCAATCCAACTAAAGCTAAACTTGGCAACCCCTTCCAGTCTCTTACTGCAATCAATCATGTGGTCACTGCCATGGTGCAAAATGTTAATGCTCCTATTTTCAGTTTCTGTGTCATTTAAATGGGGCCCACTGCAAATGTCTGCAGGTGGAAGAACTTTGTGGTGGGACTGACACAATAAGAGACCACGTTGACCTAGGACCCGGGTTCTGGCAAAAGCACCCTTGGATAATGACTAGTTCTAGTTAGTAGTTCCGACTGATACACGTGGTACACCGAGAACGTTATTGTACTGGTGCATGTAACTCTTGTTCACACAGGTCTGGAAAAGAAAGACAGTTGTTTGTTCACTGATCAAGCCTTCTATTCACCCTCTATATGTGCTCATAGTTTTTCGAGTGATATGCCTGAAGCCTTGGTAGGGTTGTTTTCCTTACAAGGCAGTCTTGTACTACAAAGGTTTACATACAACTCGTCAAAAATCAAGCCGGGAAAACTACTGAAACACACATGGTCTCTACAGAGTACTGAATGGCAACATTTGTCGCTACTGGTACCTAAAGTAATGCCCACTATTGAATTGCTGAAGTTTTGGCAAACGTTGCTGGAACGCAGCACTGAATGGCAACCCTGTTCGAAATCGATGTGGTTTCATCATGCGCGTCAGAGGCAGAGGTGAGACCAGGCACAAGGATGAGGAGATAAGAGACGTATCGTCATGCAGGCTCATCACAAGCACAACGCGGCGAAAGCGTGTGCTGCACAACCATCGCCGTCACCGATTGCCGCCGCACGACTAAAGCTGGATAATGAGCCAGGCTGGCTTGTTAGCATATTTCTGTTATCGGAGTACAAGGCTACAATAGTCATCTCAAGAACATCCATGGCGTAAGCACTAAGCAGAGGTTATCAACCCAGTGCCTGCTGGAAACGCCTCATGGCGCATCCGTGCGAGGTAGAACCCTATCCTGTGGCCGACATGAAGGGCCCACCATTATATGAAACGCTGCAACACCCCGTCACGCATCCCAGGCGGTGTGCTGGTGCCGTGCCCAAATCAGCTCGTACTCCCTCCGTTGCTCCCAAAGTTAGACGCACAGAGACCGTCACCTTTTTGCCATTTCCGTGCAATGGCTTTACCGTCGCCACCTTCGTGACCGCGCGCACGATAATGTGATGATGACCAACACGCGTGACGCGTTCCAGATTGAGATGCTGTGAGTGAGAAGGGAAAAAAGGAGGAGAGGCGTGACGTGTTCAAGATTGAGCTGTTGTGAGTGAGAAGGGAAAAAAAAGAGGAGGAGGAGACGAAAGAAAGTCTCTGGTGCAGTGCAGCGTGTGAGGCGTGGACGGGCTTTGCACGCACCTCATGGTGTTGGAAATTCGTAACAAAGGACATGGACCACTTTTGGAACTTTTTTTGCTTTTTTACTTACCGCTTAAGTTTCGTCTAATACTCATATTTTTTGAGATTACACAGTAAAAGATTGCTTTTGGAACTTTTTACTTACCGCTTAAGATCTTAGTTCCGGTCACCACGGCGCCGCTTCGACGGGGCGCCGCCTACCACTAATGCACATATTTAGGTGTTTTGAACCCTGCCCCCCAACAACACTGAACCAGTAAAATAAAGAATTCAATTATATGGTCATGGATTGTAGGTGGCGAGAGGAAGAAGAACGAGAGGAGAGAGAAAAACGAGGTGCCAAGTAGGCCCCATGTATTAGATTAATCACCCCAACATTTTATCATTAATAATAACCTAGAAAACATGGATTTTTTTTTTGAGAATTACACCCCTTGTCAACATGAATAATCATCGGAACGCCGCCCAATAATAAAGGATGAACCCCGATGGTAGCATAGCCATGAAAAACAGGGATTGTCCAATCCCCTTCAACCAAACATGAATAAGGATGAACCAGGCATATAACAGATGTACGTATAAGTGTAGAATGTGTGTGTATGCATGTAGTACATGTACACATGAGCATTGTGCATACTTTTTTAATTTTCAGAAAACAGAAAACAAAAAGATATACATTTAGAAATGTCACCTGTCCTTCAGTGAGAAATGTCATTCTTGCCCATCCTTGTGTTAAAAGGGAGCAGCAGCCAGTACTGGCAGCAGCCCCTGCTCGTATGCGCTCAAAACCCTCCTGCTACATTGCTCCAACCCAAGCCCTGACCTCCGCCGGACGGCATTGCGAGGTGAGATCGATCACCCCTCGCTCGAATCCTTCTTCTTTCTCGTCAATTCTTCCTTGAATCTCTAGGAAAGTTGGCTCGAATCCCTCACTTTGTCGTTGTTTCTCCGTTGAATCCCAAGGAAAGTTTGCTGCTTGTGTGGTTTTGATGCGTTATGAACTGCGGTCGTGGTCTCAGGTCGATCTGTTATTGTGGAAGTGGGTAAAGAACTTGAAAAATCATGTAGTGTCACGCAACTGGATATCTTGGTTTTTCTTGCTCTTTTTATGATTCAAAAAGATTTTTGAAAAATGTTCTTGATTGTAATTCTCTAAAAAAATTTAAAAAAAAACCATGAAGATTCTTGAAGTTCTTGAGTTCTTGGCTCTGCTTTATCGACTTGTTTCATTATCGATAGTCATGATTATCTCTCTCGTTTTGTGTGAACAATCATGATTATGTCTGTTGCAGTGGACTCCCAAGAAGAGGAAGTGGTATAGATATGGGCAACTCTTGCAGGGGATTCCCGAGCAAAGGGACTGGTAGAGATGATTCGGGCAACTCTTGCCCTACTGCTGATGCCTGTAAGAACTCCTCTTGACCTTGTGTAGTTATGTTGCCTGTTGCTTGAATTACTGAGCTAGAATATACTACTTGACCATGGTGCTGTCACCTTTGGTCAATTTCTATTTTAGATTCATATCTTATTTGAAGACAAATAGATGGAATTAAGGTAGTTCTTAGTATAAACAAAGATAGCACAACAGATCTCGAACACACAGGAACTGCACATCTTTGTAATAAGAAAAAAGGGAAACACAAATTTGTAAAAAGAAAAATCTGCACTTTGGCCTACCGTCTATGATTATGCATGATCTACATAACTATTAGATTTCTGCACAGGAAAAAATGATCTACTTTCCAAATTACCCTTTTTATTTAGGATTAGTTATCCTCTTATCTCTAGAGACTTGCATGAACATATTGTGCCTTGAGAAACAGGTTTCCTATATTTTTTTATTTTTAAAGCATGTTTGGCTAAGTAACCATTTATCATGGCAAATTCAGAATCAGAGATCAAATAAATGTATTTTTTGAGGTGTAAATAGATGTATTTTTCAATTTTGATTCAGATAGTTGGAAGTTTCTCGATACAGAGAAGTATCCTACTGCTGTACTGCTTCTATTTCCCCTTTACATTTTTGCAGTTTATTCATTTGTTGCCAAGCATACACCTATAATTTAAAAATATTCAGAACATATTCTCTCACTTTTCTTTTATGTGTCTACAGTGTTTTTATTTATTTCTCTCATGCAAATTTCAGCTCCTTTCCTTCTGGGAAAGACACATGATCCAGCTTTCAAATGGACGATTTATGGCTTCTCAGCTCTATTTCAGAGGGGGGCTATACCAGCTAGTGCCAATCATTTTGACTACTGCGGATACAGTTGGTACGCATTGTAATCATCAAAAAATGCATCAAGCAGAACATAACGTTAGTTTGTTTTGTGGTGGTGGTATGTATGTGGGTTGAGAGCGCAAAATAGTTAATTATCTATCAACAGTATTAACTAGACTGCCGGTTAGCTTACCTTCAAAAAAAAATAGACTGCCAGTTAGCCACAATTCATGTTACAGTGATGTGATAAGCAATCACAGTACAACCCTAAAAAAGGCCATATGTTTTCTTATGTCTTCAATTATCGTCTGAATTGATTTTCAGCTCTTGATTCATTTACCAGGTCCCTGAAAGTGATCCCAATGCATAGAGAATCTGGTACTGAAATTCCATATGTAGCTCTTCGTCTTGCTCTAGACCGAAGCAGCTTGAAGCCTGGTTACGTCATGCATGCAGTATTCGAGCTATCTATATACAATCACTCAAATGGGTCATACTGTGGATGCAAAGGTACCTTCCTAAACTTATTTTTTTTTTTAAAAGTAGAGCCTTCTTGTTACAGCTGGAAATGGAAGTTCTTATTAGTCCATGCTTTGTACGCTTAAGTGACTCATAAAAGTTGGAATTAAATTATATATCATGTGAAGCTTATGTCATTACAACTCAATGTCTATACAGTTGGTATATGATCAAATACTTCCTAGAACAGCATTGCAATGCCTTCCAAAAAAAAAAAAAAAAAAAAAAGAACATCTTTGCACTATTTTAGTTCAGACTTTACTACTTTATAGTTTATATTGAGGTACTTATAATTTGATCGGCATTTCAGAGTGCATATATAGACATTCTACTCTTCTTATTTGAGCATTATGCATTTGAAGTTTGCCAATTGCTAGCTCTGAATATGGGTTTTAATTTTCTTTTGTTTGTAGAAAATGACTAACTGGGTATTCAAGCTGCTAAGGTTTCTTATGTAAAAATGACTCTCTGGGGATGAATTAAAGCAGCTAAGATTCTAGGGATATCTTTAGTTTACAAACATGTTCCTATTTTTCTAATATTTTCAACATTTTTTTCTATAAACAGCTAGGTACGACTTCGATGTCAAGAATTTATATTCAAAGAGGGAATGCTTGATTGCTGTTGAAGAACTACTGAAATCAGCTGATTTTCTGGTTGATGATAGCTGTGTCTTTGGTGTGACAATATTACAAGCAGATGTCTCTCCTAAGAACAACCTTGTTGTGGATCCAGATAACACTATCACAGATAGGGAACTGTTTCTACAGAAGAAGGAATTCATCAAAGGAAATTACACATGGAACGTGAACGACTTCCTTTGCCTTGAAGGACTCAATCCTTTCTCCCACATTTGAAGCCTGTGGGCACAAATGGTTTGCATTTGCCACTCTTCTAGTGTATTACTTGTCTGGTTCTATTACTCGCTTCGGTGTAGAGGTATCATCGAGTTTAACGTGTCAGTTAGATTGACAAGCTTAATCCCGGTTGTTTTTATGTCTGGTGCTTATATGCTGTGAAAATTCACCCCTATCTTTAAATGGAATCAACACGTCTTGTGCTTAATTATATGTCTGCTACCTTTTGTACTTTCTTTCATATCAAGTATATTATATGAATGAATTGTCATGATAGATTGTTTTCATTTTATCTCAGGCATATCAAGATGCATCCACTCGGTGACCAATACAGCACCGATTCACTTTCCATGTTCCTGCAAATGCAAGACCCAGCCGAGTTTTCTCATGAGTCCGGGAAGATGTTTGAAGTGACCGTGTCCATCCTGAACCAAGAGCAGGGACAACACTACAGCCATCAAGGTTTCAGCTCCTCTTGGCATCTAGGAGTACCTAAGCCTAAGTGAATGAATTAACCGGTGTATCATGCGTGTGGACTTACGTGATGACAACTGCAGGTCGCGTTGCGTTCAATGGAAATATTGGATGGGGATGGTCAAACTACATTCCACTCAAGATACTGAAGGACCCTTCCAAAGGCTACCTCGTGGGATCCAAGTGCACTGTGGAGGTGGACATTACTAGCATTGGGTCATGCAACGACGTTCAGAAACCACTTGCATCTCTCTCAAGGACGAGAAGTAATGCCCTTGCATAATGCCTAGTCATTCAGCAGTAATATGATGTCAGACAGTAGTCTTTAACAGTGATTGAGATCAGAAAAGGACCTTGCCTTTTCTTCTCGGAATAATAAGCGCATGTTCGGTTTGTGTTAGTAGTAGTGCAATGTTATATGTGTCTCACTCTGAAAATATGGGCATGTTCAGTTTGTGTTATACTGTAATGTTACATGTGTCTCACTCTGATGTGATGTGACAAATGGCAATATTTAGATAGAATGGCCTATATGTGCTGTTTGGTTTCATCTTAATCAGGGCGGTTCATGATTCTGAGATGTGGTCTCACTTGATTGGAATTAGAGCTCATCGATCCTACTGCCGGGTATCCATCCTAAGTGGTCTCACTTGATTGGAATTAGAGCTCATCGATCCTACTGCCGGGTATCCATCCTAAAAACACGAAGCTAAACCATCTCTTCCTAGTTGAAGACAAGAAAGAACATTATGATTTATGAACAAATTTGGCAAGATATTATGTCATGGAGCATAATGCTTGAGATGTTTTCATCAAAGCATGATGCTTGAGCTGCTCTTGATCAAACAAGCGTGCAGCAACAATAATCCATGATGAATAAGCTGCTTACGGCAGATTATCTAATATCTAATGCAACTGAACATTCTCTGACGATTTCTAAAAAACTGTCATTGGCAATGCCTCGTGGTTCGACCTCTTTGTTCAGCAAGCCCCATCCTCTGATGACAGATGGTTCTCAACCTTCTGCATCAGGGAATGTTAGAGACTTAGAGACCTCTGCAGCTTTCTACGGCTGAAAACTACAACCCCTGCCGCGTAGACTGCAGCCACGGGGCGGTGATCAGAAAGTGTAAGCTCCCCCCTCTTGTATGAAAGTAGCCTGATTCCCTTTCCGTACGAGAGAATGCGGTCACACCTGCACATGTAGAGTGTTTGCTTCTTGCTGTTGACATGCTCAGTGCTGATTTCTAAAATGATTGAATGAAATAGAATGGATCTCAAAGTTAGAAGAACGACATACCATGCAGGAGTTCTTTTCCCCGATTTACTCTCCTCATTTACATAGTTTTCTGAGTCAAACTCATATTTATATGTTGGGGGAAAGCTGATAACTCCTTCAAACCAGCCGTCAAATGTGCATCCTTTCCCTAATTCTCTTTTCAGCTGTCACAGAAGAAGCATGAGCTGGAAACCATGTGAAAGTAAATGAATAAACTAGTCCATCACATACCTGATCCCTCTCAAACAATCCATCCCAGTCCTGTATGGAGATTAGTTCATGTGTCCTTTCATAGGATAAGTTGATCCGATAGTTGAGGTCTCCTAACCATATCATCCGCCTGAAAGTAAGGACAGAGTTAATATAAGAAATCAGGCATGGCATCAGTAGGGTGTCATCTTGAGATGTACCTGACGATCTAATGCTCATCATATAACAGTAGATAAACATGGATAATTGAGTGCAAGCTTTGGAATATAGCACAGACTTGCAGATTACCCAACTTACTCATGGTCATGTATTCTCATAGGCATGCCTACAACATTGACTGGGTTAAAACTGTTCTTCGAAATATTTCTTCGACATTTGAATTCCTTTTAGGTCATCTCCATCTTTTCACCAGCAGCCAGGTGGCAACAAACAAAAGCAGAAAGGAGTATGATGTATAGACATGCTGACTGATATTGATCCCTACAGCATATTGAAAGAGCACATCAGCACATGGTATTTTAGATTAAATGACAGACATGCGTATCCATGTTGAATATAATGGTAAGTAATGGAGTGAGACGATAGCATGGTGACTCATCAAATTTGAAGATTTTAAACTTAAAGGGACAACATGTTATGAACCTTAGTTTATATAGGGATAGGAAGGATAACCATTGCCAAGAGGAAGGCCAGGCAAAGTTGGCAAGGAGGGACAATAGAACATTTGGGGAATAGGATTGTTTGTTGTTCAATGCTTTGATTCAATCTCTGCTGCGCTGCGCATGTTACTGCATACTGTTGTGCTGTGGCAGCTGCATGCGCCTATTGCTGCAGCCATAACTACTAATCCCAAAAACCATCTACTAATTGCTATTGATCACAGCTGCATGCACCTTCTATTGCTGCGTTCCTGGCAGCATCTCGAGTCCTGGAATGGCTTGGTATTGTCGGCCCCACATAACACAACATATCGAAGAATGCTAATCAGCTCTCCTTAAAAGATGTTACATTTGTATTTTCAGCATCCTTGAAAGAATGCCAAATACCAAAACATGCATTTGTCAGAGAAAATACCACATTGTCCACATGATGTGAAAATCAACATCCTAAGTTTCTAACCAAGTATAATCCAGTCATAACAGAAATCTCAAGCCGCACGAACAGTATAAAGGAAAGAGTTTAAAATCTGGCACTTGCCTTGTTACCAATATAAACCCATCGCGCCTACACCAACGTTGATACTCCTCAAATTCTGAATGTGCTTCGCAGGCTTCTCCGAACCCAAATCGAAAAGAAATATTCCCACCATTTGCTTGCTTATTATGCGTACAAACTCTGGCCTTTTTCCCTTTGGTCTCTTATCAATGATGACATCACAGGCTAGATCCTCTCCTGAAAAGTTTCAATACTCTCATATGTTTTATCTTGAAGTCCACAATTATGGTCTCGGGTCAATCAATGGATGAAGTTCCTCATCGCTATCCTTTCAGACTCCTCCCAAGTAATTCATGTTCCAACCCTGATTTATCTGAACAATTTCTTATTCAAAGTTTCACGGATGATGCTCCCATACTGCAACTGACGACTGTCTTCAGCACAAAAATATATTCCCAGCATTGAGTGGAACAATCTTTGAAATCTGAAAGATGACACAAATCGGGTAAATGAAATTCTTTAAATAAAAAGTATATTAATCATCCCATCGCCAAATTGTTGTAAGATACCATATGACAGCTGTGTGCATGCTTAGATACATGTTAAAATAGTTATTACTGCATGTAATGGACAAATAACACTTAAGTACAATAAATAATCAAGTACCCAGTGCATGTTCCCTAAATTTTTTATAACATCCTACAGTGGGTTTGACAAACCAAAACCCAAATTTTGTATAGTGGTTAATTACCCAATAACATAAATGCTCAGCCGGCTCCATAGCCAACCATTCTTCAATGTTTAAGTCATTGGGTGGAAATCTGCCCAACATTCCATGTCCCTACGCAAATCCTGCATATTAAACTTGCAGATTAGCTGAAAACATCATCATAAAACTAATACATCCTTTTTAATTCCATCCTAGTAGAAAATTTGACTAATCCTCTGCAATATGATACGTGATCAGGATAACAGGAGGAATAAGCACCAGGAATATCCTTTTCTTCACAAAAAAATGCTGAGAGAAAAAGTACTGTCAGACATAACTAGGGAGCCAGTGAAAGGGGACAAAGACCTGTAGTTGATTACCTGAGTTCTCTAACATCAACATACTGAGCACGAAAGATCTCTTGATCTGTGTTGTCTAAGACTGTAAGGTACATCATTGAATTCGTCACCAGCATCAATGATGGTATTGTGTTATTATATAAGGCCACAGGCCAACCTAAGACCTTATATCAAACATGTCTTTGCGCGAGTATGCAGACAAAAGAAGAAACAAAGAAAGGAAGATTAAGCAGTTAGATCAGAGTCAGCACAGAAGATAACATATCAACCCATGTCTTAATCAAGCAGAATCCTAATGTGACAAAAATGGATTTCAGAGTAAATCAAAAGCACATGCTGAAATACATTCAAGTTTCTTGTTCACTTTCCATCGATTATGTTTCTGTCCATTATCCTCCATGAATTATTTTGAAATATTATAGATAGATGACAGAAAAATCCCATCAGAACAGTGTAAATTCAGAATTCTATAAGCTTCAATAATGTTCAGGAAAGATCAGTGGAAGTTTGGGGTCAGAAGAACTGAGGCTGCAGGAACTCCCCATTTGGTAAATGAACTGTAAATAATTCTGCTGCCTCTGCATAATTAAACGAGCATCTTCTCTGGCTAGGTAAGTATTTTGCCAGCATTACTTTCAAAGCTCTCTTTACTTACTTGTCTACAAGTCAATCCAGGAACCAACTCACAGAGGGAATAAAGAGAAACATAATTATTAGACACTAATCTTTTTTCATGTTTCTCATTTCTTAGGAAAAATAAACATCATATGCTCATGAATTACCAGTCAAAAGTTTCTTGCACTCCAGTCCATTCCAATATCCTTTCTCTTTGTTACATAGCGCATGTTTCCAACCAGACATGTCTGCACACAAATGACACATAAAAACACAGCAATTACGATTTGTTATTGAAACATTACAACAAGATCTTCACAGGGTTAAGCTAAGGGAAAAGCAGTAATAGAAAAGTAGTGCAGATTTCTTTTCAATGAAAAAGAAAAAATATATAGCCCATAAAATGTAGGGGCACAGCAACCATTGGATAGTGAAGTCAACTAGAAGATGGTCACATCAACATTCCTGATATTTTTATTTCTTTCCAAAAGATGAAAAGAACAGCTAAAAGGTGAACTTTAAAGGCAACGGTTAAATTCTTAATAGCCTTCTTGATTTCCTTAAAAAGGTCGAATATACCAAAAGAAATATCTTGTCCAAAAGAAAGTAGTAGCGGCTAGCTACGCACATCTAACGAGTTAACCATTCTCAGCGATATGCATCCATACCATATCAAAAAGATGGGAAAAATGAACTTTTGCAGTAATCTAATAGCAAATCCTCAGCAAGTAATGCAATCCAAGCGTGGGTTGACCAATCATTCATTTTCTAATCCAGTTGTAAAGAGGTTGAGAAAAGAAGTCACCAGAGCCAAACAGTAGCAGCGTACAAGAAACAACTTTCATTGCACATTGTGTTGTCTGCTCTTGCATAACTCGTCAGCGGCTCAGCGCCTCTACCTCTCTCAAACTTCCAAACCAAATTCTCCTGATTCTCGCTCCAAACAAGAAGCGATCTTGTAGGCAACCAGATCGATTCAGCAATTCCAGAACATTCCGCCTCAAGAAACAGAGCGGAAGTAGAGAAGAAGCTAAGAAAAGCAACCCAACCGTGGTCGGTCTACCAGCCCTCTCGAGGAATGTCGCGCCTCGTCGGCGCGCCTGAAGTCGGAGTCCCGGGACCCCGCGTCGATGTTGAGCCACCACGCGCCAGCACCACCCACCCTGTTTCCACAGCGCTGCGTAACACGCAGCCCCAATCCGCGCACAAGCAACACACAGCACCCATTTCAGCCCCACCGCACTCATCCTTGCGCCCCACGCCAAAACCGGAGACAAGAAC
>JADLZK010000243.1:0-152771 GCA_015847255.1 Hyparrhenia diplandra | reverse complement strand
TTCAACACGCCACACACTAAGCCAGCCTATCCAACGTGTATGGGTAGAAAACACACTCCGCGGCTAAGGTCCACGAGGTTAGAAATTCACACTAATATATATATATATATATATATATATATATATATATATATATATATATATTCCCCTGGGGACTAATCATTCACTCCCTCGAGCCCATCCAGAGCATCGGTCCGACGCAGCCAACAAGCCACCGGGCTCGTCGGTTTTTCTTTTTCTCCCGTAGCCCCGGGCTCTAATGGGCTTCGAGGGCCCACCTGGTTGGTTTTGTTTCGTGGAGTCGTGGGCAGCTGCAGTTTCGTCACCTCCCCGGCGGCAGCTCCTCCATCCGGCTGCTGAACCCACCCCCCCGCCGTCGCCGCTTCTCAATCCATCCCCGTCAGCGCTGCCCCACAACCCAACCCCGCCGGCGCCCATCCTCAACCCAACCCCGCCGGCGCCCATCCCCAATCCGCACTCGTCAGCCGTAGTATGGGCGGTCGGTGGCCTCCCCTTGGGCAGCGACGGTTTCTTCTCGCCTGCGCACCTTGTATCTTCCGGTTGAAACCAGAGGCAATCCCCATCTGGATGCACCTTCAAATCCACTCCCTCGTGTGCCTAGTGCCATGAGATCCGTGGGCACTAAAGTGGTGAGGACAGCGGCAGACTTCCATCAGGTGGCGGTGGGCGCGGCAGCTGAAGCATCTCCGCGCGCGCATGGCGAGCAGAGACATTTCGAGCGTAAGGTGTGTTTTCATCAGTGTATTTAGTCTTCATCAATCAGGTGTTTCATCAATTTTAGGAGGTTCCTGCACAATTGATTGCTTCCAATTAGGTTTAAATACATCATGGCTATATGATCCGTATCTGCTTCATTTTTGTCCTGCTACGCATGCCATTTATTGTTCCTGTATTAATTTCTATTACATGCAAATAGGTTCACATTTAACCATGCTGATTAATTTGGCTTCTAGTAATGATTTTCTTTTTGCTAGTTTTCCTTCGATTTTGTGATTCATAAGTTATTCCTCCTATGAATTTCCTGTCTGTGCAGATTGAGATTGTATCTGCCAAAGAAGTCAGCCAACAGAACGACGTGACTGCTCAGCTAGAAGGTTGAGTCGGCCGTCAGAACCGTGTGATTGCTCAGCTAGAAGGTTCTTTATTTATTATTCCAGTATTTGATTTTGCACACAGATATGACAATTTTGTGCAGATGTGAGAAAGAACTAACAATTATGTATTACAACAGGTGCATTCTCATCCTGATTCCTGCATTCTCATCCTGATTCCTGATGGCAATTGGCAATTATTACTACAAAAAGCACCAAATATTTATGATCAATCTCTTTCTCACTCGTATTTCATTTTTGGAGTCGATGCATGTTGTGAGCAAAAGTTATCTAATTAGAAGACTACTCTACCTCATCCTGATGGCAGTTCGAATGGAAGCACCAAATATGTATGGTCAATCTATTTCTCACTGTTCTCTTTAATTTTTATTTGTGGGGTCGATAGCGGTGTTGTGAGCGAAAGATATATAATTACAATATTACACTATTGGTTCAGTTCATTAATCGATCTCTTTCTTTTAGAATGTTTTATAAATTAGATGGTCATGGATGTGGCAATGCTTGCTAGCTCCATGTTAATTAAGCAATTTCATACCCGGGCGTTTGTCACTATAGAGGTCTGTGTCTATATGCAGCCCTGAAATTAATCTGGCAATTTTTTGTTGCCTGAAGCATAACAAATTTTTCTTCAGATTCCCTGATTAATCAACTAGCTTTTTTTTTTTCATGGGCTTGTTGTATCATGCAATCCACAGTTGATACTATGCATATGCGCCTTCTCAATGTTTTTTGAGTAAACCGCACTGTCAACTGAACTCACTCCCCAACCAAGTCCGTGGGCTGGATGTCGTGCATGATCCGAAGGCCATAGGGCATAGGCCACACCCAACGACATCTGATAGCTATGCCACATCTTCATCACCCTATACTTTGTGACTGCTTCTTGCTTTGCCTTTAGATAAGCCTTCTCTTAATGTTCCTGTTTTTTTATTATACTGCAGTTATGAGTTGCTTTCATTCATGCAAATGGTACATGGTAATATATGTAATCGGTAATTGTGCTTAAAGATTTAATGCTCATATGTAATTCCAATAAAATCATCTCAATTCATGTTTGGTTAGTTTCATTCGACCCCTGACAAAGATCTCTTTTAAATTGTGTATATTGAGTTCAACCCTATTTTTTGTGCCGGATCTCCACGAATACATGATTTTCTTTATGTTTTGATGAATTAATCTTTGTGGGATACCTATATCAGGTACCTTAAACACATGACTAATCGCGTAAAAACAATAACGGATTCGCTCAAACTCCGGTTCAAGCTGAAGCTCACAAGACGGAGCCCGAACTCCGCCCCGCACAAACCTCGTGAGGATCTGAGCCTCAGTCCTCCACTCGCGCCTATGCGCCTCCGCCAAGACGACTACGGTCGCGCCGCCCGCCACGCACGATCTACGGTTGCGTGCCACCGTGACGAGCTTTTTCCGCTTTCATGCAAGCTCTCTCGCATGAGCTTTCTTCCGCCTCGCACGCAGCTCTTCTCGGTGAGCTCTTCCGCCGCGACAAGCATAGTTGCTACCCTTCGCCTACGCTTGCTCGCGGCTCGCTAGGGAGCAAGCTTCCATGAAGATCGACGTAATCCACGCTAAAGCAAGGCAAGGCAGTAAGCGAGCAAGCGAGATATATACGCGGTGTGCATATATACGCCAGATATTGCCAGCAAGCTGCTAGCATATACAACGATACATGTGCATGCACGAAAGAATCACGTAAAGCAAGCAAAGCTAGCATAGGGCGCTGTATATGTGCCGCATCGAACACATACATCAAGCGTGAAGCTAGCTCATGTACGCCAGACGTGCATGAGCACGCTCAGAGGGTCCTGCTCGCCGCCTCGGCTCGACGATGACACAGAAGGTAAAGCTACTAGCTCACCAAGCAACGCGAAACCGGGAGGATCGAAGCGGACACCGCCGACGCAATCGCGATCGGTAGTGCGGAGAAACGAGTTTCCCGCTTCCAAAGGCGGTAGCACGCTGTCGTGGACCTCACTCCGCCGCCGAGCTCCGTCATCGCGAAACTCCTCAATACAAGACGCTGCTCGAGCCTCCGATAACGACCAAGAGCTTCGCCCGCCCACCTTCCTCGTGTGGAAGCTTATCGGGTATGAGTTGGCCAACCACTCCCGACGAGCACCGTAGAAACGCCGATCCACAAGGATGTGAAGGAAATGACGATTCAACTCGCCATACCCCCTCGCACTACTAACCACTCCTCTTACAAGGCTCTTGTACGCACGACGCATTTCATCCTGCCCAAGGCATGGTCGCGCCTCATACCGACGTGATGTATTCCAACCCGATTGAAGACCAAGCATGGGCCGGCCACCGCCCAACCCAGGAATGCACAACCGACGACGAATCAAGCAAGACGGCCGGCGCACTCGAGCTCACGACGACCCCTTTTTTGTTATACGAGCTCCTGGCTTCATGCCATTTTTTGCACTTTACCCCTTCTATTTTGTGTTCTTCTCCTCTTTAATCCTTCTCCTTATGGCACCCCAGTACTCTCCCCCTCATACTATAAAAAGGGGGCCTTGGCACGAGAGGGCGTTCTCGCATCCCAGCCTCAGACACGAAACCTACGACAATCATACGCACACACCACTCGCAGAGACTTGGGAGCCGGCCCTCCCTCTCTCGAACAGCCTTGTATTCTCCCCGATACGAAAGCATTTGAGCTCGGCCACATAGTGACTCTAACCGAGATCGGACTAGGTGCCCGATTGTCTCGAACCAAAGATAAATCTCGTGATCTTGTGTCCCCTTGAGCTAGGCCATTGGAGCTCCACACGAGCCATACGACAGTACTCGCGGTTCTGCGGGCCTACCCCCGATATTAGACCACGCATACGCTTGGCGCGCTGTAGGGGAGCGCCGGTGACGAGTAGTCACCACTTCGATGGCTTCATCCACCACGCCGACGCGCGCTCTAACGCCAGACGCTCCGGCGCTAGTTGCCTTCGCCAAAGACGTGAGGAGTTCTCGCCGAGGCCACGCTCTCCTGGGTACAAGTCGGGCCACTGCTTATGACGCCGCATCGGGCCAACAAATGCCGGGTCTCTCGCCAGAATCAGCATGCACCGAAGCTTCCCCAGCAGGAGGTCCTCGACGGCGTGGCATAACACCTCCGCGACCGGCCAACGGCCACGGCTTTCCTCGCGAACTATACGCCCGAAGCTTCCCGGCTGAAGGCTCGACGGGTGGCGCGCTAACGCCCGACACCGACGCGCAGACCACCGCCGCCAACGACCACTCAAACAAATTTATGTCACTCACTCTTAAATTCCTAGCACTATGCTTTCCGCTCGAATAATGCAATAAAGGAGTCGCTTTTACTCGCTTAAACTCTCTTCGAATTTTTCCGAGACCCTGGGCTTGGAACCAAGAACGAATCTTTCTTCTAATTGCTTTTCAAAAAAGAATTCCGTGGCCAAAGTCTCGCCGCCTTAGAATGAACAAATGCGAAAGGGTTGTCCAAAGGGGCATTGGCCGACCGAGCCGCAAAGGTCACCCACGCCCACACTTGCCTCCGCCGCACCCTCCGACCTAAGGATCTTCGCCTACAACCGAAATAGTTTCGTGAGTTCGCCAAGTAATGAAGGCAAATTAACGGAATTGTATAAAAATAATTGGCCAAAAGACGCATACCTCGACAAGCAATAGGCACAAGTATGTGCTAGCTCGACCTTCTAACCCGCACGACCCTGGCCGTGCCCTGATCATTCAAGCAGGATTGCTTGCAAGAGAGGGGTCATCCGCGCGCCGCCGAGGTCGACGAGCGACGCTCCAGCCTGGGCGGGCTCGAACTCCGGGCTGCGGTGGCTACCGCCAAGACGCCGCCGCCGTGCTCGCTCGCAAAGGTCGACCAGCAGGTCGCTTAAGCCGCCGCGACGCGAATAGCCGCGCCTTCCGAGGCTCACCGCACGCTAAGGTCATTGCTCGTTCTTCTGAGTCCCCACGACGCCCTCAAGGCCGCGTCGCTACGCTTCCGGCCAACCATCCGTGCTCCACGAGCTCCACCCGAGCTTTATGAGCCCGCCGCGAGGCCCATCAATTCTTCGCAACCAGCTCCACGTGCGTCCGGCCCAAGGCTCGGCTTCACGAAAGCCTCCACCGCTGCGTCGAGCCCGCGAGCCGGGCCTCCACGAGCTCCACACGGCCCGCCCGCCGAGCCCCCCAGGTTCCCCGGGCCACTGGGCCTCCCCGAGCCGCAGCATCCGCCGCCAGGCCCATACACGCGCCTCCTTGAGCTCCAAGACAACCCGACCCCCCCGCCGAGGTCCGCCAGCACGCCCATGCGCGCTCTCGCGACCACCGTCCGCCCAAAGCCCGGCCGCACGCCGCCAAAGCCACGCCGCACTCGCCGACTCCGCCCTTGTGTCGCCCTGTGCTTGACACTCGCACCGCCGACATGCCGTAGGCTACGCCGCGACGAATTGAGTGAGCTTGCTTGCATGTCCGTGTCTCAGATATACGGTATATATATACATCGTGATGCATGCACAAGAATTGAATTTGCTTGGCTTTCTTGCTTGGCGAAGTTCACGTAAAGAGATCGTGCAATCGCCGCCGTGCCGCCAGCTTGGGACCGCCGGTCGCAGGTCCATGCATCACGCGCTTGTGCTGGGAGGTGCGCTCACGCCCCGCCGCTATTGTCGAGGTCGCATGCACACGCCGGGCGATCACACACGGCCGACGCCACGCCGTCGCCTGCTGTCGGCCCACCGAGGCCGCTCACACGCCGCCGGGACCTCCCACCACCTCACCGCCACGCCCCGGCTCGCCGAGTCCCACAAGCCCGCTCGCCAAGAGCCCACCGCCGCCGAGCCCGCAGCCCGCCCCGCACGAGCTCCGCGAGCCCCGCCGCCCACGAAAGCACCGCGGAGCTCCACCGCCGCGTGAGCCCGCGAGCCCATCCACTCCGCCCCGAGCCCACCACGAGCCCGCCCCCGAAGCCCACGAGCTCGGGCCGCCGAGCTCCCATGATTCGCCACCACGCCGCTCCGCCACGACCAGCTCCTTCCCCGAGCCTCCACGAGCTCGGCCTCGAGCCCGCCACAAGCCCGCTGAGCCCCACCTCGAGCTCACGAGCCCACCGCCGAGCGCTTCCTCCGGGCTGCCGAGCTCCACGGGTCCACCGCCGAGCTCCGCCCGCCGGAAGCCCGTCGAACCCCGCCTCGAGCTCCACCGCCCGCCGACGCACTCGCCGAGCCCGACACGTGCCGCCGCTAAGCTCCGCGAAGCCCCGCGCCGCTTCACGAGCCCGCCTCCAAGCACCACGAGCCCATGAGCTCGCTGCCGCCGCCCAAAGAGCTTTCTTGCATGTCCTACCTATATATATGTGTATATATATGCGTGCATGCACGCATCGAATTTGCTTAAATTGCCGCTTGCTTGTATGTCTCACGTAAAGAGACTGTACCTGGTGTCCACCGCCAGTTGAGCACCACTAGCCGGGGGCCTCGCGATCGCCGGTTCACGCCGAGCTCACCGCCCCGGGCCGCTCTCCGCCACGCATCACCGAAAGCCGCCACGCCGTCCGAACGCCCCAGAGCGCGAAATGCGCGCCGCCGCTACGGAATCGCTGATACCCGAGGAAGCCGCCATCGACCCTTTTCCCCGAGACCGCTCACAGCCTGGGAGGACCGCGCCCCGCACGTCGAGGCACGCGCCCCTTCCGAAACCGTGGCGCGATACTCGCCGAAGCCCGCCCGAGAAGCTCGGCTCCCCCCAAACACTCCGCGGCCCGCGAGCTCGCCGAGCTCCTCGAGCCCACTCCAAGCACCACGGGCCCGTCGCCCGAGGTCCACTAGCTTCACCCCCACGAAGCCCGCCCGACGAGCTCCGCCGCTGCCATGCCGCCTGACCCGCCACGAGCTCCGCCCCTGGGGATTCGCGAGCCCGCCCCCCGCCGCGAAGCTCCGCCTACCTCCGAGGTGTGTGTACAGCTCACGCCGAGGATGATGCCATCGCGGCGGCCGACAAGCTAAGCATTTTGATTTGATCAAATATTCATATGTTTGCATGTCTCTCCACGCCCGCTGGTTTTCGTGATTTACATAATCTGATGCACCACGCCGTTGGCTCGTCCCGCTCATCATCATGACCCGACGCCCTAGGGTCGTCACTCACCCGGCACAAGATCGAGACGATCCAACCAAGGCCAACAAGAGGAGACCCACCAACACACTACAAGGCGCCCGCGACCCGCCATCGCCAAATCAGCCTGCCGTTGTCGCAGATCTCAGACGACTAAGACGCCGCTGGTTGGACTCGACGCCTTCGATCAACAGCCTTGACGGCTCGGCCGTCAGCAACGCCCGACAACCACCTGGCCGACTCATTGGCCGCCTCCAAGCCATCAAACGAGATCCGCCGCCGAGCCCCGTCACCGACCTTCTCCGCGCCAGGCCGCCGGAGCCTCTGGCCACACAGCCTCCCGGCCGCCGAATCCTCCGAGCTTCTTCACCAACGAGCCGCCGAGCCCCGGCCAGAGCTCTCCGCCGAGCCTCTCCGAGCCTAGCCGCCGAGCCACATCGAGCCGAGCCACGAGCTTCGCCGCTGAGGTTCTCCGAGCGCATCCGCCGGTGCATGTCCAAGCCCGCGCGCCGAGCCCCTGGGCCACGAGCCTCCGCCACCGAATCCTCCAAGCTCTTTCACCGACGAGCTTTGCCGAGCTCTACCACTCTACCAAGGCCCGACTCGACCGGGCCGCAACTCCGCTTCCCGACACGCACGAGAGCTCCGACAACGAGTCGCCGCCAACGCCCAACATCGAACGCCTATGTTCTTTTACCCTCAACGCATATCGCGTAAATTACCGCCCAATGCAAAAATTTGTGCAAGCATTGATCATTTTCTCGCTTCGGCCGTTGAGCAACGGCCGCTTTACTCGAAAGCAAGGACAAGCCTTGCTCTAGGGCTACAGCGACCCGGTGCACACCCCACGTTTTTATCAACTTTTTCGCAAAATATACTATGGTCACACCCGATCCGTCGGTATTGTTTGCTCTTCTTTCTTCACTTATCTGAACGCCGTCCGACTAAGCTATAAGTCGAAGTCACGAGGCATGGCGCGATCGCCCATCGATCTCCTACGCCCCCCGCTACCATTTCCGAGAAAAGGCCCGCCATCTCGCTCCTCTAAAACCCGACCTCAAGCTTAGGAACTCGACGAGGCCTTTAAGAGAGAAAAGAAAGAACAAACAACACGAGACTTTTTATTAAAGTTATTTGCCCCGACCGAGGCTTTGTTCATTTACAACCAAAAGAGGCATTGCTCGACCTACATCTACTTTATGATTGTGCAGTATCGCCATAAGCGCTACAAGGCGCCATTGTGTGCAAAGAACGCCATAAGTCCGGCCACACGGGATGGACGCGATCATGCCTCGTGGTTCGAAGGTCGGCCCGCCGAGGGTCTCGACACCGCCATGGGCCAACCCGAGCGGGGACACGCCGACAGAGCGCCCGAAAGTTCTATGTCCGCGTGGCACGAGCGCCACCTGAGTCACGACCGACCGCGCCGAAGCGCCGAATCGACCTTGATTTCCCTCACGATGAGGAGGGCGACGAGCCCTGATCCTCCTCGAAGATCTCGGTGAATTATAGAGGTTGAGGCGCCGAATATGAGGTCGATCCACTAGCCGACCGTATTAAACGAAGCCGACGAGCCAGCCTCACTCGAGCTACCCGCTGGTAACTCACCGAAAGCACCTCATCTCGCCACCGAGGTAAGATGAGGCATGAGCTCACCCCACCCTCCCAAAGAGAGCGCACGGGAAACGGAAACGAAAAAACGACTCAAACGAGAGTCAAGATCAACTCCGCCATCGACTCAAAATACAAGCCTCTACGAGAGTAACACACTCGCACAGCCCCTGGCTACACTCGGCGCGAGGCCACAAGACCTTCCTAATTTTAACGAACCCAACGACGATCACGACGACCTCGACCTCGAAGTGAGAATCCATTTCCCAAACGCTCGAAGGCCATCGAGCTCTGGCTCACCCTCTCCACAGTAAACCGGGGGAAACAAACGAAAAGCACGAAGTCAATTAAAGCCTCCGCGAGAACTTTCGCTCCCACCTGAGCCTCAAGCACCCATGCAGCATTTGATACAAGACCGCGGACAAAATCAACCCTCCAGCACGGCCCTTATCTCCACCACGATCTCGAGGAAACATCGCAAACGTCCGATGGGAGACTCCATCTCCTGCATCGCCTGGCTACCGTGGATACCTATCGTGGGTACCTAAACACATGACTAATCGCGCAAGAAAAACAATAATCCAAGAGATTCGCCTAACTCCCGCCCCGCGGGCTCACAAGACGGAGCCCGAACCCGCCCGCACAAACTCGTAGGACGGAGCCCAGCCCCACCTCGCGCCATGCGCCCTCCGCCGCAAGACGACTACGGTCGCGCTGCTACCGCCACGAGACGACTACGAAGTTGCGTGCCACCGCACGAGCTCTTCCGTTCATGCAAGCTCTCTCTCGCATGAGCTCTTCCGCCTCGCACGAGCTCTTCCGTGTGAGCTCTTCCGCCCAAGCATATTGCTACCCTTCGCCTACGCTTGCCGCTGCCGCTGTGGAGCAAGCTTCCATGAAGATCGACGAACCACGCAGCAAGGCAAGGTGTGCAAGCCGAAGCGAGATATATACGTGTGTGTGCATATATACGCCGTGCATACAAGCAAAGCAAGCTAAGCTAGCATATATCGCGCATACATGTGCATGCACGAGCACACACGTAAAGCAAAAAGCTTAGCATAGGCGCGCAGGTATATGTGTCGCGCGAACACATACATCGCAGCTAAACCATGTACGCCAGAGATGCATGAGCACGCCCGGGGTCCGCTCGCGCGCCTTCGCCGACGATGACACAGTAAAGGCAGCTACTAGCCCGGGCTAAGCAAACGTGGTTCGAGGACGAGCGACACTCGCCGACGACCGCGACCGGTAGCAGAGAAACGAGCTCCCCCGCTCCCAAGGCGAAGCACGCGCGCGGTCGTGATGACCCGCCCGCCGCCGAGCCCGCCATCGCAAAACCCCAACCGCCAACGCCGCTCGAGCCTCGATAACGACCAAGAGCCGCCGCCCCCCACCTTCTCGGGAAGCCATCGCACGCAGTTGGCCAACCACTCCTTCGACGAGCACCGGGCGACACGCCGACCACGCGATGTGAAGGAAATGACGGATTCAACTCGCCATACCCCCTCGCTACGACCAACCACTCCTCTACAAAGGCGCCTCGGGTACGCACGACGCACGCCCACTCCGTCCTGCGCATGGTCGCGCCCATACCGACGTGATGTATTCCAACCCGATTGAAGACCAAGCATGGGCCGCCACCGTCCAATCCTCTAGGAATCGCTGCGACGACGACTTTACCGCAAGACGGCTCGCCTGCACTGAGCTCACGACGACCCCCTTTGCCATACGAGCCTCCTGGCTTCATGCCATTTTAGCACTTTACCCCTTCTATTTTGTGTTCTTCTCCCTCTTTTAATCCTTCTCCTTATGGCACCCGTGTACCTCCCCTTGCGGCTATAAAAGGGGCCTTGGCCACCGGAGAGGGCGTGTTCCGCATCCCAAATTTTGCACACGAAAACTCTACGACAATCACACGCACACACCACTCGAGAGACTTGGGAGCCGGCTCCTCTCTCGAACAAATTGTATTCTCCCCTCGATACGAGCATTTGAGCTCTGGCCACATAGTGACCCAACCGAGACTGGACTAGGGTGCCCGATTGTTCGAACCAAAGATAAATCTCGCATCTTGTGTCCCTTGAGCTAGGCCATTGAGCTCCACACGAGCCATACGATTGTAATCGTGTTCGTGGCCTACCCCGATATTAGACCGGCTTGGAACCGCAACGAATCTTTCTTCTAATTGTTTTCAAAAAGAATTCCGTACAAAGTCTCGCCGCGCTTAGAATGAACAAATGCGAAAGGGTTGTCCAAAGGGCGGGGTCGACCGAGCCGCAAGGTCACCTACGCCTCACACGGCCTCCGCCGCCACCCTCCGACCTAAGGACGGCCTACAAATCGAATAGTTTCGTGAGTTCGCCTTAAGCACGGGCAGGGACAAGCACGGAATTGTATAAAAATAATTGGCCAAAAGACGCACACCTCGACAAGCAATAGGCACAAGTATGTGCTAGCTCGAATTTAACCTCGTTAACACCGGCGCCGCCCTGATCATTCGCAGGATTGCTTTGCAAGAGAGGGTCATCCGCGCCGAGGTTCGAGCCGACGGGTTCCCAGCCCAAGGGTCACAACTCCGCCGTGGTGGTCACAAGACGCGCCGCCGTGCTCGCCCCCGCAGCGTCGACCGGGCGCGAGGTCGCCGGCCGGGCCGCGATGCGAGAATAGCCGCGCCTTCCGAGGCTCACCGCACGCTAAGGCCGCTGTTCGCTCTGAGCCCCACGACGCTCAAGGCCGCCGCTACTTCCCGGCCAACCATCCGCGGCTCCACGAGCCCACTCCGAGCTTTATGAGCTCCGGCCGCGAGGCCCACGAACACCGGCCGCTAGCCGAGCTCCACGAGCTTGGTGAAATATGGCGGATATACCACTCTGACAACGCAAAATCGGCCGAATGGCTCGCGTGTGGAGCTTCGGCGGCCTAGCTCAAGGGACACAAAGACGCAAGGTTTATACTGGTTCGGCAACCGGGTGCCCTAGTCCAACCCCAATGAGTCACTATGTCCGAGCTCAAAGGCCTGTGATCGGGATGGATACAAGCAGTCGAGAGAAGCCTACCCCAAGTCTCATGAAGAATGAACGAGCGTAGGAAGAAGAAGGTGAGAGTATGTGTGCCTCGTCGTTCGCCCTTCCGAGCTGCACTCGGCCTCGCCTTTTTATAATCGAAAGGGTGAAGGTAAAAGTTACAATTATTGTGGTCAAAGGATAAAGATAAAGGTAAAATAGAAGAAGGAGATGACGTTGTTTATAAGGCATGTCCGTCCTTCTTCGCCCCCGTTGATCGGGCCGCGGAAAACCACGCAGCCGGGCGCCGTGGGCCGGGTCGCCCTCCGAAAGTGCCCTTCGCGGGCTGTCCTCCCCGTACCGCTGCGCCTCCGCCGTGGCCATGTCGCCTCCTCGTTTGTTTCGCACCACCCGCAAATGTAAATTCAACCTCCGAATCCAAATGGCCAAGGTTAGGCAAACATTGGGGAGCCACCCTTTTGGTAAATCAGAGAAATATATTCGCTTTCATGGCCGGGGGGCGCTCGCCGAGACGAAGTTGCTAGCTAGCTCGCCGCTAGCTTTGGCTGCGGTTCGTGCATGCATGCATATATGTATATATACGTATACTTGCTTAGGGACGAGCCGCTAGCTTGCCGCTAGCATTGCTTGCTAGTTTTGCATGTCTTTGTGCACGTACTTGTATATGTACGCATGCATACATGGCTTGGCCTTCCCGCTGTGAGCGAGTGAGCCGGCAGAGTTCGACGAGCGGCTACCTTGGACGCGCAAATGTCGGGCACCATCACCAAGCTCGCTGGCCTCGCCTGCGGCGTGGCACCCGGCGCCCCGATGTTGCCGCTTTCCTGCATGTGCCATTTTACTTAATAGCCGTGGCGTGGCGAAGGGCACACGGCTGCGGTGGCGTAGCTCTGGCCCCGGCCAGGATTTGATGAGGTGGTTTTATGTCGTGGTGTACACGATCCGATTGTAGAGGAGCAGCTGATCGCCGTAGGGTATGGCGGTGAATCTTCACCTTTAACCCGTCACTGTGGGGCTCTGCATGGTTACGCATTTGTTAGGCGTAGTGGTTGGCCAACCCCTGCACCCGGATGGCTTCCTCGAGAAGACAAAGGACGAGCCGCCGGTCGCCGCTGAGCTTGAGCTCGTGCATGGCGGAATGAGCTCGAGCTCCTCCTTACTCGAGACAAAGGGGCGAGCTCATGAGGCAAAGAGAGGTCCCCGACCGAGCCTCGTGCCTCAGACGGGCTGGAGAGCTCATGGTAGAGCCTCGAGCGAGGCTGAGAGTTGTTCAAATACGGATCTCCCACAGTTCCGCTTTGAGCTCGTGGCGAGGTGGGGATCGAACCACTCGTGAGCTTGCCCGAGGCGGAGTTAGGTCGACGCCGCCATTGTTTTTGCCGCGATTAGTCGCGTGTTTAGGATGCCCGTGATATAGGTATCCCACAAAGAGCCCGAGCCGCCGGGGAGATGGAGTCTCCCGCACGCTTTATGGCGACCCTAGATCGTGGTGGAGATAAGGGCCGTGCTCGTTGACCTTGTCCGCTGGGTGCGCGCGAGCCACATCTACGCGGGTGTAGCTCCCGAGGCCCGTGGGAACGGTAGCTCTCGCGAGGCTTTTAATTGGTTCGCGCTGCTCGCTTTCCCCACCGCTGCCCGTGGGAGAGGGCGAGCCCGAGCCCGATGGCCCCTCGAGCGCTTGGGGAGGTGGATTCTCCCCTCGCGCGCTTTAAGGCCGAGGTCCGAGGTCGCCATGATCGCCGCTAGATTTGTTTCGTTCCTGAAGGTGCCGCAGCGAGCCATCCACCGGTGTAGCCCCCGAGGCCGAGAGTTACACACTTCTCGAGAGGCTTGTATTTTGAGTTGATAGGCGGCGTTCATCTTGACTCGCTTGAGTCGCTTTTGTTTCGCTCCCCCATTCCGCTCTCTCGCGAGAGGTGGGTGAGCTCGTGCCTCGTCTTACCCTCGGTGGTCGAGATGAGGTGCTCTGTGAGTTACTAGCGGGTAGCCTGCGTGAGGCCCGAGCTCACACCGGCTCGTTCTGATCGCCTAGTGGATCGACCTCATGTTCCAAAGGCCTCAACCTCTATAATTCTCGAGATCTATGGAGATCGCCGAGGGCTCGCCGCCTCTCCCCATCGAAGAGGAAATCAAAGGTCGGTTCGATGCAACCGGTGACTCGAAAGCCTGTCGCTGAGCTCGCGCGTGCGTTTCGCGGCACGCATGGGCCGCCGGGCGCCCGCCGACGCGGTCCTCACTCAGGTTGTCCCACGGGCGTCGTCGAACCCCTCGGTGGGTCGGCCCTTTCGAACCATGGACGCGATCGTGTCCGCCCCTCGCGACGAGCGCCAGCAGCTCGCGGGCTTTACATAGTTTTGACTTATCGTGTAGTTCGCTAATCGGACAAGCTATGTGTGGCCTCGCCGCCATTCACGTCACCGCGCTTGCGGTCGGAGGTTCGCACGAAAGGAGTTCGTGACGAAGCGGAAAGAGGTCGACGGTCGCGGAGGTCGCTCGATGGCGCACGATTGCTGCTTATGACGCACTGCACAATCAAGGAAGTGGGTGTAGGTCGAGGCAGTACCTCTTTGGGTCATAAAGGACGAAGTCCCCGGCCGGGTAAACTTTAACCAACTTTTAAGTCGTTTAAGTCGTGGTGCGATTTACTTTCTCTTCTTTCTTTATGCGTTTTATCGGGTTTCCAAAGTTCGGGTCGTGTTTCAAAGGAGTGATTGGCGGGCCATTCCTCGCTAGGCCGGGGCGTGGGGGTCGATGAGGCGCGCGCCGTGCCTTAAAACAATAACCCCGAGCTCGGCCGAACGATATTCCGCGCATGAGTGAAAAGAAAAGTAAAAGATGGTCCGAACGGATCGGAAGTTGGTGTGACTTTTGCTTTGAAAGGTAAAAAAGCGGGTGTACACCCCCGCCCCCTCAGAGCCCCTCGAGCAAGGGAAGCCCGCTTAGAAATTATAAAGTACGTAAAGGGTAAAAGAGACGTAGCCGTTCGATCGGGCATCGACGAGGAATCGATTGTCGGCCTCCTTGATCTTGTGCGTCGAGAGTCGGCCAGCGACACACGAGTGGTCGGGTCGAGCGTATGGCGGATCGTGCGCGTGCGGCGAAGTTCGGGATCGGCTTGATGAAGCTGCACTCGAGCCGGCCTACAGAGTCTCGGCGCTGCTCGATGGTGAAGTTCGACGGTGGAGGTCGTCGGCAGAGCTTGGTGGAGGAGCTCGTCGATGAAGCTCGACGAGGAGCTTGTGGCGGAGTTTGGCGGCCGAACGGTTCCGCCCCTTTCGACGTGGCCGAGCAGAGGCCTACGCGCACACACGCGCATACGGCGGTCGCGGTCACCCGGCCGGGCGCGAGGTGCCCGATGTCGCGGTCGTTTCGCCCCTCGAGGTAAGTCGGCTTTGACGATGACACACTGTCGAGTCGACTTCACGTGCCGGGCTTCCCGTGGGGTTTGCCTCAAGGCGACAAAGACGCGCGGTTAGGGCGATGAGGCAGGCTGGAAGAGCGGGCGCGGCGAGAGAGCCGCCAAGGAACGGTCGTGATGACTTGGAGGTTGTACGAAAGCGGCGTAAATTCTTCGAGCCCAAGAAATCGGAGTGATGCGACGTGGTCTCGTCGAACTGTGGCTGGCCGCCGCGATGCGTTGCCTCGGGAGATGGCGCGTCGCATGGGCGCGTCCCTGGCGGCGCCGCGGACATTGCGGCATGGCGCCGAGCCCAGAGGCTTCGAGAGGTGACGGGCACCCGCGGCGGCTCGACGGCTGCATGACGCGCCGGGCCGATGGCCTTGGAAGAGCGATCCTCTGGACGCCGCGACTCTCGTACATGGCCCTCGACGAGTAGTCTTGGACCGGCCACGGCGGGCATCGCGTTGGCGTGCCCCCGCGCCGGCCCTGGTCTCGTGCTCGCGGGCGCTGCAGCCTTTGGGCGCGCGGCCGCTCCACGCGGCGCTTGGTTTCCTTGGCGACCATGTCCACGGGCGGCGCGACGTGGAGCCGATGCCCTGAGAACGTAATCCGGGAGGCGGTAACCTCGCTGAGCTCACGGCGGCGCGGGAAGCTCGTGAAGTTCGTGGAGGAGCTCGAGGCGGAGCTCGTGGAGCTCGCAGCCGAGCTCAAGGCGGAGCTCGTGGAGCTCGTGGGTCGAACTCCGCACCGAGCTCGAGGAGAGCCCGTGGAGCCCGTGGGCAAACTCGAGATGGACGCACGCAGCCTGAGCTCACGGTGGGGGAGCCCGTGGAGCCTCGCACCGAGCTCGAGGCGGAGCTCGTGGGAAGCTCGTGGGCCGAACTCGAGACCGAGCTCGAGGGAGAGCCCATGGAGCTCGTGGCCAAGCTCGAGATGGACGCACGCACCGAGCCCGCTGTGGGAGCTCGTGGAGCTCGCAGAAGGAGCTCGAGGCGGAGCCTCGAGCCCGTGAAGCTCGTGGTGGGCCGAACTCGAGACCGAGCCCCGAGGGAGAGCCTCGGGAGCTCAGGGCCAAGCCTCGCGAACTCGTGGCGCAGATAGCAGGGCCTGGCCGCATGCGGCGAGCTTCTCGTGGCCGAGCTCGAGCCGTGAAGCTGCGGGCCGAGCTCATAGAGCCTCCCGAGCGGCTGCGCGAGAGCCGGCGAGGGCTCCCCGACTTGAAGTCGCGGGGGCGAGGACTCGTGGCCCCGGGCCACCGCGTGGCTGTGCGGCGCTCGTGGTACGCTAGCGTGCTTGCGGGGGCGTGAGGCCGGCGGTCCCGACTCAAGCCGCTAGATCGGGCGCGCTTGAGCCGCGCGGCACGGAGCGCCATGGTGCGAAGCCTTGAGGTCGGGCGGCCCCTACGGCCGCGAGGTCAGATGGCCGGAGCTCGTTGAGCCGGCCGCGCGGGCAAGCTCGCGTGGAGCTCGGGTAGGAGGACGAGCCTCGCTGAGCGCCCGTCCGCTTGGCGCCAAGCCGCGGCGCCGGCGGGCGGCCTTAAGGGTAGTGGGCCAACCCGGCGGCCTCGGTGGCGCGCGCCCCGCGAGTACGCAGCCGGGCCTTGGTGGCTTCGGGCGCGTGGCGTAACTTTGCAGGTGCAACATCGGCGTCAGGCACGGCGGCCCCGCCAAGTGTGCAATGGAGTCGGGGGCGAGATCACCAGTGGATTTGATCATCTGATACGCCTCGTTCACGCACGACGATACGCGTGAATTATGGCTTTGCTTGCTCCTAAGTCACCAATACGTCATGGTGACACGGATGCCTTGCATGCTAGTCTTGTATGTCTTCATGCACATGTATATATACACAAATGTGCCTTGGCGCCCTCGAAACGTGCCGCCGGGGCTGTTGTCGCCGCCCTGCGCGCTAGGCGAGCTCGAGCTCGAGCGCAGACCTCGAGCGCCTGCGAACTCCGAGCGAGCAGCCCTGCAAAGAGGGCAGGCTTTAGACGCGACCCATCCGCGCGAGCGGGGTGCGGGTGCGCACAGCGCGCGCCGCCCTCGGGGGGTCGCGTGTGAAGGAGGTAGTATGAGGCGGAGCTCGTTGAGCTCGCCACGCGAAGCTCGTGGAGCTCCTGGTAGGAGGGACGAGCCTCGCCGGAGCACCATCCGCTTGGCGCGGCCGCGGCCGAGGAGCGAGCGGCCCCTTAGCGCGCGAGAGGCTCCTGGGGTGCGGTCGTGAGGTCGCCACGACATCGGGACCGCCCAGGCCGGCTGTGAGACGCTTTTGTGCCGGGTGCACGAGCCGCAGGCGCGCTCGTCGCCCAGGAGGTCCTCGCCGGGCGGCTGCCGGATCTCGACGTGGCCGCCGGGGGTAGTTTACATGGGGCGCTCCCAAGAGGGAACCGCAGCCCGCCAGCTCGGACCGCCCAGACCGACTCGAGCCCCCCGGGGCCCTTCCACTTTGAGCTCGGCGCCGAGGCACGGCAGCGGTGGGGCCGTCGGGGCCATCGAAGGACTCTCGCGGCGGGCTATAGGAAGTGGTTGGCGATGGAGGAAGTGGTTGGCGATGGGGCGAACCGACACGGAGCCGGCCGCATCCCGACCGCCGAGGAGAGGTAGCCCCAACGAGGGCCCCTCGAGACCGGCCGGCCGGGCGAAGGTGAGCGTCCCAGCGCACGAAGCGCCGCGGACGCCGGGCGAGGAAGTGGATGAAGCCATTGAAGCGGTGATCGCCGCCACACGAAGCGCCCCCTACCGGCGCGCCAACCGCCGTGGTGAAATATGGCGGATATACCACGGACACGCAAAAATCGGGTCGAATGGCTCGTGTGGAGCTTCGGCGGCCCAGCTCAAGGGACACAAAGACGCAAGGTTTATACCGGTTCGCAAATCGGGTGCCCTAGTCCGGCCCCAAATGAGTCACTATGTCCGAGCTCAAAGGCTCGTGACGGGGATGGATACAAGCAGTCGAGAGGGAAGCCGGCCCCAAGTCTCATGAAGAATGAACGAAAGCGAGAGGAAGAAGAAGGTGAGAGTATGTGTGCCTCTCGTTCGCCCTTCCGAGCGTACTCGCCCGCCTTTTATAATCGAAAGGGTGAAGGCGTTACAATTATTGTGGTCAAAGGATAAAGATAAAAGGTAAAATAGAAGAAGGAGATGACGCTGTTTATAAGCATGTTCCGCCCTTCTTCGCCCTCGTGATCAGCGGAAACCACGCAGCCGGCGTCGTGGGCCGGTCGCCCTCCGAGTGCCCCGTCGGGCTCCCGCGTCGAGCCCGCGAGCTCGGCCTCCACGAGAGCCCACGAGCCCGCCCGCCGAGCTCGTGTTCCCGCCACAAGCTTCCCGAGCCGCGCAAGATCCGCCGCCGAGGTCCATACACGCCTCCTTGAGCCCAAGACAACGGACCCCACCGAGGTCCGCCAAAGACGCCCATGCGCCGCCCGCGACCACCGTCCCGCCCAAAGCCCGGCCGCCGCACGCCGCCAGCCACGCCGCACCACGCGCGATTCGCCCCAGTCGTCCTATGCTTGACACCCGCACCCGCCGACATGCCGTGTGCCAGGCTACGCCGCCGACGAATTGAGTGAGCTTGCTTGCATGTCCAGAATCAGATATACGTGTATATATATATACACGTATGCATGCACAAGAATTGAATTTGCTTGGCTTTCTTGCTTTCATGGAAGTCTCACGTAAAGAGATCGTGCAATCGCCGCCGTCTTCTTTACCGAGCTTAAGCACCGGCCGTCAAGGGGGTCCATGCATCACGCTTGTGCTTGGAGGTGCGCCCGCTGCCCGGCCTCGCTACGCAGTCGAGGTCGCATGCGCGACGCTGATCGCCGCCGCCGGCCGACGCCACGCCGCCGCCTGCTGCCGGCCCACCGAGGCCGCTCACACGCCGCCGCCGGACCTCTCGCCACCGCAGCCTCCTCGCCCGCCACGCCCTCGGCCGAGCCCCACAAGCCCCGCTCGCCAAGAGCTCCACCGCCGCCGAGCGCCCGTAAGCTCCGCCCCGCACGAGCCCGCGAGCCCCGCCGCCCACGGCAGCACGAGAGCTCCACCGCCGCAGCTCCGCGAGCTCCATCCACTCGCCCTCGAGCTCCACCACGAGCTCGTCCCGAGCTCCACGAGCCCGCCGCCGCCGAGCTCCATGAGCTCCCCGCCACGCGCCGCTTCCGCCACGAGCCCCTTCCCGAGCTCCACGAGCTCGGCCCTCGGGCTCGCCACAAGCTCCGCGAGCCCCACCTCGAGCTCTACGAGCTCCACCGCCGAAGCCTCCTCCGCTCGCCGAGCCCACGGGGTCCACCGCCGAAGCCCGCCGCCGAGCCCGCCGAACTCCCCTCGAGCTCCACCGCCGCCGACGCACTCTCGCCGAGCCCGACACGTCGTGCCGGCCGCTGCCCGCGAGCCCGCCGCTTGCTGCTCTACGAGCCTCGCTCCAAGCACCACGAGCTCCATGAGCTCGCTGCCGCCGCCCAAAGAGCTTTCTTGCATGTCCTACCTATATATATGTGTATATATATGCGTGCATGCACGTACATCGAATTTGCTTTTGCCTTTTGCTGCTTGCTTGTATGTCTCACGAAAGAGACCGGGCAATCGGGTGTCCAACCGCTAGGCTTGAGCACCACTGGCCGGGCCTCGGCATCGCCGGTTCACGCCGAGCCTCACCGCCCGCGCCGCCACGAGATCACCGAGCTGCCACGCCGGGCCGTCGAACAGCCTCCGTGAGCGAGCGCGCGCCGCCGCGCTGAACCGGCCGATACCCGAGGAAGCCGCCATCGACCCTTTCCCCGAGACCGGTCACGGCCCGGAGGACCGCGCCCCGTGACGCGGCGGGCACGCCGCCTTCCGAAACCGCGGCGCGATACTCGCCGGCCTCGCCCCGAGCGTGCTCGGCCTCCCCAAACACTCCGCCGCCTCGCAGCCCGCCGCCGCCGAGCTCCTCGAGCTCCACCCAAGCTCCACGCCCCCGCCGCCGCCGAGGTCCACTAGCTTCACCCCCCACGAGCTCCGCCGACGACGAGCTCCGCCGCCGTTATGCCGCCCTGACCCGCCACGAGCCCGGCCCCCGTGGATTCGCCGAGCTCCGCCCCCCGCCGCTAAGCCCGCCCCTACCTCCGAGGTGTACGAGCCACGCCGAGGATGATGCCATCGCGCGGCCCGGACAAGCTAAGTATTTTGATTTGATCAAATATTCATATATGTTTGCATGTCTCTCCACGCCCGCTGGTTTCGTGATTTACATAACGATGCAACCACGCCGCTGGCTCGCCCCGTTTTCATCGCTGACCCGACGCCCTAGGCTCGTCACGGCGGCGCATCGGTGACGATCCAACCAAGGCCAACAAGAGGAGACCCACCCAGCACATGCTAGGCGCTCGTGACTCGCTATCGCCAAACCGCAGCCGCCTCGTTGTCGCCAGATTCGCACGACTAAGACGCCGCTGGTTGGACTTCGACGCCTTCGACAACAGCTTGACGGCCTCTCGCCGTGCAACGCCCGACAACCACCTCGCCGACTCGCCGGGCCGCCCAAGCCATCAAACGAGATCCGCCGGCCGAGCCCCGCCACCGACCTTCTCCACAGTCTTGCCGAGCCGAACCGGCCACGAGCTCTCCCGCCGAATCCTCCGGAGCTCTTCACCAACGAGCCTCGCCGAGCCCGGCCAGAGCTCTCCGCCGCCGAGCCTCTCCGAGCCTAGCCGCCGAGCCACATCGAGCCGAGCCACGAGCTCTCTCGCCGCCGAGGTTCTCCGAGCGCATCCGCCGGTGTGCATGTCCAAGCTCGCCGAGCTCGCCACGAAGCTCTCGCCACCGAACTTCCAAGCTCTTCACCGACGAGCTTTGCCGAGCTCTACCACGACCAAGGCTCAGGCCTCGACCGGGCCGTGCAACTCCGCTCCCCGACACGCACGAGAGCTCCGACAATCGAAGTCGCCGCCAACGCCCGAAACATCGAACAGCCTATGTCTCTTTACCCTCAACGTACATCGCAAATTACCGCCCAATGCAAAAATTTGTGCAAGCATTGATCATTTTCTTTCGGCCGTTGAGCAACGGGTCGCTTTACCTCGAAAGCAAGGACAAGCCTTGCTCGGGGCTACAAAGGACGGGGTGCACACCCCACGCTTTTATCAACTTTTTTCGCAAAATATACTATGGTCACACCCGATCCGTTTCGGGTATTGTTTGCTCTCTTTCTCTTCACTTATCGGAACGCCGTCCGACTAAGCTATAAGTCGGTCACGGCAGGCATGGCGCGCGATCGCCCTATCGATCTCCTACGCCCCGCCGCTACGGAGAAAAGGCCCGCCATCTCGCTCCTCTAAAACCCGACCTCAAGCTTAGGAACTCGACGAGGCCTTTAAGAGAGAAAAGAAAGAACAAACAACACGAGACTTTTTACGATTAAAGTTATTTGCCCCGACTCGAGGCTTTGTTCATTTACAACCAAAAGAGGCATTGCCTCGATCTACATCTACTTTTATGATTGTGCAGTACGCCATAAGCGCCAGGCGTGCGCCATTGTGCGTGTACGCCATAAGCTCCGCACGGATGGACGCGATCATGCCCAGGGTTCGAAGGCTGGCCCGCCGAGGGTTCGGCACCGCCATGGGCCAACCCGAGCGAGGGACACGCCGACCGACAGCGCCCGAGCAGCCTATGTCTGCGGTGTGCACGAGCGCACGGAGCTCAGCCGACACGTGCTCGAGTCGCCGGTGCACCGAATCGACCTTTGATTTCCTCTACGATGAGGAGGCGACGAGCCCTCGGGATCTCCAAAGATCTCGAGAATTATAGAGGTTGAGGCGCTGGAATATGAGGTCGATCCACTAGCCGATCGGACAAACGAAGCCGACGAGCTCGGGCCTCACTCGAGCTACCCGCTAGTAACTCACCGAGCACCTCATCTCGGCCACCGAGGTAAGATGAGGCATGAGCTCACCCCACCTCTCCGCAAGAGAGCGAGAATGGGAAACGAAAAAACGAAAAACGACTCAAACGAGAGTCAAGACGAACTCCGCCTATCGACTCAAAAATACAAGCCTCTACGAGAGTGTAACACACTCGCCCGTGCCGGGGCTACACCGGTGGGTGCGCCGCGCACCTTCCGGAACGGAACGAACCCAACGACGATCACGACGACCTCGACCTCGGAGAATCCATCTCCCCAAACGCCGAAGGCCATCGAGCTCGGGCTCACCCTCTCCCACAGGCAACCGTGGGGAAACAAACGAAAGCACGAGTCAATTAAAGCCTCCGCGAGAACTTCTCGTTCCCACGGAGCCTCGGGGCTACACCGCTGGAAATGCGCCCACAAGACCCTGGACAAAATCAACCCCGAGCACGGCCCTTATCTCCACCACGATCTCGAGGTCATCGCAAAACGCCCGGAGGAGACTCCATCTCCCCTGCACGCCTCGGGGCTACCGTGGGATACCTATATCGTGGGTACCTTAAACACATGACTAATCGCGGCAAAAACAATAACGGTATCTCGGCCTAACTCCGCCTCGCGAGCTCACAAAGACGGAGCCCGAACTCCGCCCGCACAAACTCGCAGGACGGGCGCCCCGGGCCCACCTCGCGCCATGCGCCCTCCGCCGCAAGACGACTACGCGGTCGTGCTACCGCCACGCACGACTCACGGCCAGCGTGCCACCGCACGACTCTTTCCGTTTCATGCAAGCTCTCTCGCGCATGAGCTCTTTCCGTCTCGCACGAGCTCTTCTCAGGTGAGCTCTTCCGCCCCTCGCACAAGCATATTGCTACCCTTCGCCTACGATTCTTTGCGTCTTTGTTGTGGAGCAAGCTTCCATGAAGATCGACGTAACCACGCAAGCAAGGCAAAGCGAGCAAGCGAGCAAGCGAGATATATACGTGTGTGTGCATATATACGGCGTATACAAGCAAGCAAGCTAAGCTAGCATATACGGCGTATACATGTGCATGCACGAGCACACCTGAGAAAAGCAAGCAAAGCTAGCATAGGCGCGTGTATATGTCTTTGCACGAACACATACATCAAGCGAGCTAGCTCGTAACGCCAGCGTGCGTGCATGAGCACGTCCGTCCGGTTCGCCGCCTCGCCCTCGGCGATGACACAGAAGGCAAAGCTACTAGCCCGGTCAAGCAAACGCGTGCGAGGACGAGCGGACACTCTGGCCGACGACCGCGATCGGTAGCGGGAGAAACGAGCTCCCCCGCTCCAAGGCGAGCACGCGCGGCCGTGGACCTCACCCGCCTCGCCGAGCTCCGTCATCGCGAAACTCCTCAACCGCGCGCACGCGTTCGAGCTCGATAACGACCAAGAGCTCGCCCGCCCACCTTCTCGTGGGAAGCCATCGGGCACAGAGTTGGCCAACCACTCCCCTGACGAGCACTGTAGCGACGTCGATCCACAGTGACAGGAAGGAAATGACGGATTCAACTCGCCATACCCTGCTACGACCAACCACTCCTCTACAGTGCAGTCTGGGTACGCACGACGCACGCCCACCTCGTCCAAGGCATGGTCGCGCCCATACCGACGTGATGTATTCCAACTCCGATTGAAGACCAAGCATGGGCCGGCCACCGTCCAACTCCGAAATCAGCGCGCGGCGACGACCAAGCAAGACGGATTTCGCCAAGCACTCGAGCTCACGACGACCCCTTTTGCCATACGAGCCTCGGGGCTTCATGCCATTTTAGCACTTTACCCCTTCTATTTTGTGTTCTTCTCCTCTTTAATCCTTCTCCTTATGGCACCCGTGTACCTCCCCTTGCGGCTATAAAAGGGGGGCCTTGGCCACCGGGAGAGGGCAGGTTCTGGCATCCCAGCTCTTGCACACGAAACTCTACGACAATCATACGCACACACCACTCGCAGAGACTTGGGAGCCGGCCTCCCTCTCTCGAACAGCTTGTATTCTCCCCGATACGAGCATTTGAGCTCGGCCACATAGTGACTCCAACTGGAGACTGGACTAGGGTGCCCGATTGCCCGAACCAGTATAAATCTCGCATCTTGTGTCCCTTGAGCTAGGCCATTGGAGCTCCACACGAGCCATACGATTGTACTGTGTCTGTGGCCTACCCCCGATATTAGACCACGACAAATCTGGTGCAAGGTTGATCTAAAGGCTTCTGTTTTCAGTTATATATTGAGATATAAGATATAACATCCATGTCTGTCCTAGATTATTTAGGTGAATAATTTTTGTACTTTCCCTTCCAATTCTAGACTAGGCTCTTCAGTTTACAGGCTTAAAAAAAGGAGATTCAAACTGCTATTTTGGTTGTCTTATAATCACATTAGTAAGAACATGGTGTTATGTACTTGGACATAATCTTATCTGCTATTAAAATTGATTATCTTAAAAGACGTTTTGGAAGCAGCTCTTTGAACCAATTAAATTAAATTAGCAAGAAGCATCAGTGCTCCACTTGCTGCATTAGAACATCTTGTTAAAGTTTCAACAAATTTATAGGCTGTGTGCGAAGCCAGGAGATGCAAAATATTCATACAATAGCATGTTCAAATTACTTGTCATTAGTAGATCTATTTTTAGGATGCCCATGAGATAACTAATGCATAGCGTGTCCATAATTCAGTGAAGAATTACATTTTCATCATAGTGACTATTTGGTTTGGCTTGCTGCATAGCCACAAGGTTGCAGCAGCAATCACAAAGCGATTGGACCCATAATTATTAAGTATTTTGTTAATACTTCTAGCTTTTAATTGTGTACATAACCAATTAAATTTGTACCTAATTGTTGTGCACTTCAATAATGCATATGTGCTTTGTGGAACCTGCATTTTGTTGATAGAAGCCCTGTTCCGCTAGGCGGCGCCTAGGCGCGCTTAAGCTCGGGCGATGGGTCCCCGCCGCCTATGGGGGTAGGCGGAACCCTAGGCGGCTGGATCACCGGGGCGGGCAGCGGGCGGCGGGCTAGCAGGGACGAGGAGAGGTGGGTGGCGCAGTAGGTCAGCGGTAAGTGGCCCATCCACTTAATCTATTTTGACATGTAGTTTTGTTCCCTTTAGCACAAATTACATTTCTTGTTTCAGTCAATCAACATCTACTTCTACTGATAATAACAGGTCAAATCTGTGCACAGCAAGGCAACCCCTTAACACATGGATCTCTGCTACATCTCTGTAGAATGCCTAGGGAGGCTTTGAATGTGAAAGAACATACAATAGATTTTTTGGCACTGATTGTTTCCTATTATATCAGTTTCACATTGTGATATTTCTGTCAGCTTGCAATTTCGGGTTGGGGCTGTAGTTATTTTGAGGCGATGACAACTTCCCTGTAGAACTGTAAGCTGATGAAGATATCTGTCGTCAGCTAGTTATAGCTGATATAGTTAGCTAATGCTCTAACAATATTTAGTTAGATGTATGAATTAGTCAACTATGATCAAACAAAAATTAGATTTGCAATTTCGACAATAGAAAAGAATTTTATTTTGTTCAGCACATAGGTAATTCAATCTACCGGCCTGAAATAATTGTATTAATACCTTTCATATGCACTATCAGCAAAATAATTGTATTGATACCTTTCATATGCACTATCAGAAGAGCTTCCAACTTTTACTGTTGGTGAGTTTATTATAATAGTAACAAGGATATAAGTGGTTTTAATTTGCACAGGTATTTTGGTTATCTGGTGTATGTAGTCGCTAGCCTAATATGCCATTGCTTTTAGTGCAGTGACATGCCAATCTTAGTTATTTCGGCTCAATTTTCTATTAATACTGAATTTTTTGTGGCTTGCACTCATGAACAGTTTGCCTTTTTGCTGTTTCTATATTACAAGTCTACTATTAATTTGATGTGCAAGTGTATGCTACTATCAATTCATTATGGAAGATTAACAATTTATATCACTGATACTTTTGTTGCAAGATCTCTTAACAGATATGAAGGTTCAGCTGTAGCATCCTTGCAAAAATTTCTCATTACATTCCGAAAGAGCCTGAAATTGCAGTCATCACTGATGAATCACCTTGATTTATAATATTCTAATAAAAACAATGTTTAGGTTATCCAAACAATCTGGATTATGTAATAGATTATAAACTCGACCAACAATAATCAAAAGGTTCCAAACTATAATTAACCAGACTATTATATTCCTTAATAATCTAAATTACTATATTCTTAATTAAAGCATAATTAATGATCTAAACAAGGCCTAACATGCATATCATGTGAGCTTAACATTTATGCTCTTGTTTTCTCGAGTCTAGGGGTCCCCGGCCGGCGGCTTGCTTTCCTCCTCAGACCTGAAGATCTTTGTCCCTCTATATTTGTACTGTAGCATGGAATGCCTGCATATGCTGAGCTAGGATGGCAATGGTACTGGCTACCCCATTTCTAGGGACACTAGGAAGAGCCTACACGGGAAAAGCATCGTAAATGGCCTTGTTTAGATTGCTAAAATTTCTAAACTTTTTTTCCACTTTCTCTCCATCACATCACATTAAATACACCAAAAGACATATGTTTGGAGTATTAAATGTAGGTAAAAAAAATAACTAATTACACAGTTTAGATATCATTGCATGAGACGATTCTTTTGGCTGGGCCATCTACTCGCATTTAGTATGATGATATTTACCACTAACAAACGAAACGCGTCTTTGATTATGCGATGTGACATTCGGTTACAAATTTTAGCAATCTAAACCAGGCCGCAATATAGAAGTGTGCATTTGAGGAGATTAGAGAATGTGTGCAGGGTACAGAACAGTGCAGCCACTCTGAGCTGGAAGTGCTTATCTTTTCCCATGATGCTTATCGGCCGGCCGGCCTCTAATAGTGTCGCATCGCATCGCATTTGTGTGTGTGGTCCATAAAGCATAGTTATAGTACGATTCAGCCCACCAATTGGTTCAGTTAAGTCCTAATAATAATCAACTTTGAAGTAGCTGTCAATGTCTCTACGAATGCCCATACCCCACAGTTGCTAATAATCCTGAACCGAATTGGTTGCATTGCATCTGCTGCAGCTGCCTTTGCGTGCTTGATCAGGTTTGGTCTAGGTATCGTGGTCCTGGTACGTAATTGCAGTCATTTCATATAAGCGCGTCTGAACTCATTTCGCACAAAGAAGCATCGAGTGTGCGCCTACAAATGTGTGCTCCTACAAATGTTGTCGTTTAGCTTGCTGCAGGCGTTAGGGTATTGATTAATTAGTACCCTACATCATTAAACAAGAATTAATAAGATCCATACAATAGGTAAAGCTCCATAAATAAAAAAAAATATCAACTAAGTACGCTATTTGTTATCCTGTTTGAGAAAGAAACTTATTACTCCTATATATGTTTTGGTCTAAATTTTTGTACGAATGGTGCAGTAGATTTGTAATAGTAACATTGCAAGTGGAAGTACGGTAATAGCCAGAATTGTAATCCATCACCATAGTGAAGGCTATAGAGCTGCAGTGTCCCTAGAGCGTGAGTAGTCAATTTAGTATCCCTCTCCCAGTTTGACAATCTGTCAATCCGGGAAGTTGTTTGCGCTTCTTGCGCATGTAATTCTCTACTCTTCTACTTATTAATATATGCCGGGCTTGCCCGCGTTTCAAAAAAAAAAAAAAATATAGAGCTGCAGTGTATTCTAATTTTTTATTGCCAACTGGCCAAAGACCATTGGCATAGTACGGGTACAACTACAACCACGCTCCAAAAGTATGGGAATCGATTGATGGAACGAGCCATAGAAAAATGTCTCGACTCTCGAATGCGACGGCTACCACTCTCAAGAGACTCGATGAACTCTCTTCTTTTTGACTGGGGACTCGCCAAAGGTGGGGAAAAAGTGAAAGATATTTGGTGGAAAATAATGGTAAAATACACCCCTCATGTTTCCTTTCCGCTACTGAGATTACTTCGGATAAAGACGACGATAACAAGTGAGATCCTTTTTTTGTTCATTTTATTTCTACTTTTATTTTATCGGATGATGGATGGTGGCCGGGACATCATGCACGTTTGAGGGCCCAATAGAGCAGTTTGATTGCGCTGAAGCAGGAATGCAGGATCACATGAACATTCTCCAGCTCCAGTACTGACAATTACTCCAAACGTGCTAGTATTATTTTACTCCTCAATCCCGTTGTTCGGGCTTCCATCTCAAACGTACTCCTCCGTATAAAAGGAAGTTGTTTAGGATAGAGTCACGGTCTCAAAACACATTTTTGATTTCTCTTTTTTTATAAAAAAATTTTACTTGAAACCTTTGTTTTTATGAAAATAATTTTCAAGATAAATCTATTGATATAATTTTTATATTTTCAAGACAAAGAATCATCATTAATTATTCATGACTTATCTTCCAAAACGACTTTGTGTTATTGTTTTACCTTCCATTTGAAATGTCTTCTCAGGATATATGTCTGGTAGGGGACTACAGATATCAGATACCAAGGCCCAGGGCCTGAGCTCCTCTTATGGAGCTAAAGTAATTTTAGAAAATCTTTAGCAAAAATGACTTTAGTAACAAATTTGTTATACTAATTTATGTAAAAATTTGTGAGGAGAAAAAAAATGTTTTCACGGTTCATGCTCGCTAATATAAAAATAGTTCCGACTTGTTGATAGAACTACAAAAGCCGTTTTGGCAATCCCAGTCTTTTTCATGGCTTCAAGGTGGGAGTTGGTGTCGTGCCAAACGGGTGTTAAGTCCTAAAAGGGATGAAACTTAAAAACAGAGATGTCGTTGTGATAGAAAAATATTATACCGTAGCTGATAATTTCAAGCGAAAAGGGTCAATTTTGGTTACTACTAACATCAATCAACTTAACTTAAAGACCATTTCACGGTATAATAGATCATTGTCACAAAGAATCATCATTAAATAAGCTAATAAAAGACACAAGAGACAAATTCACATCATGTTCTTGTATCAAGGAACAAGAGAAACAACTGACCATTGTTCATCAAGGCCCAAGTCACAATTCTCAACAGTTAGAATCGTCTCGACATCACTTGAATCATCCACACAACATATTAATAACGGGCGCCTGAGCACAATTACCTCTGGTAAGTTTTGCCATCTTTGATATGTTGCTCCTATAGTACTCATTATTATTTGCGGACATAAATGGGCTATTTATTACAGTACGAGTGAAGAGGACTGAGCATTTGTAGAATAAAAATCCGTAGGGTGGTTCGATTTTTGGTTTCGAAAATTTAGTAGGCACAGCACAGGAAGTGACAGTGGTACTAGAGTCTCCCGTGTCCCTCGGATGGTACAAAGCACAAACAAGGGTAAAACGAAAATCGTTTCGAGACATAAAAAGGACACGCTGTACGCACCGTTACTTCCAAAGTTTCAACTGAGGGACAGCGCTAGAGAAGCTGCATTATTCCTCCGAATGCCCAAATGAAAGAACATCAAAGTCGGTGGAATATAATGAAAATTCAAAGGTGAAAGCAGACTCCTCTGATCTATGATCTATCATGTAGCCAAGCCAAGACAAGCTGGATGCTGAGTGTGTGGATGTGGCTCATTTGAGAACACATATTCTTCTTCAATTCAATTCTTAGCAGCCCCCAGCCGAAATACTTGACTGTCCTTTTTCACACTATACACGGAACCGGAAAATATGTTACTGAAACCTGTCCACTGACACGATACGAGTGGCATTCATTCATTAGAACATAGAGTAGGATCGATGTCCCCATTTTTTTATTTATGCTAGCTAACGGAGGCACGTTCGCTAGGACACACAAAGGAGGTAGTAGTAAGAAGGGCACGCGTGGACAGCGTTTACTTTAGGATCAAGGCATGACATGGAGCTCCAGGATTATTAGCAGTTTGGTTGTTGGCACGGCCAACCGTACGGTTTAACCGGGATAGAGGGCTTGTTTCCAGGTTTCGCACCCCGCGGAAACGAGAAATATGGCAAGACATGCGTGCATGCATTGCATTGCTCCATCCGTCGCCGCGACTCATCCGTGTGGACAATAATGCAACGTGCGTGATCACTGCAATGATAATCGGTGGCGATATCAAGAACTGAACTGTGGATCTCAAGTCTGAACCACGCACGGAATGGTGCACCATACTTTGTACGAACGTTCACTCACTCACCTACTGCCTGTAATAAGGCTGTGGCAACCCCTGGAACTGGAAATGATTCGAGTAATGATTGGTTTGTGATTCACATTGCAGAGCCACTAGCAGCAGCAGAGCATCGCATCGCATCGGCAGCAGACTGTGGCAGGCAGCGCGCGTGTGCACCCGCTGTCAAATCCCTCGCCGGTAATCGTCCATGGATCTCAACTTTTTCATCTCTTTGCAGACGTCGTGCGTGATCGGTTGGCCGCACGCTCAAAGCCCAGAAAATAAAGAAAAGAATGCAGTGCAGAGGCTGCTGCGGTTTTAAGTAAGTGCATAATATAGTGATTATTACCTAGTACGGTTTGGCGCTCTAGTGCGGTGGCCATCGATGAGATAGAAACGTCGTCAGATATCCATCCAACCCAGCGGGCTCGATTCCTTTCAGAATCCGAATCGATTGCTTTCGATTGGAATTCGTTTGCTTTTTTCCAAGGCTGAACCAAAGAAAAGTCATGTCATACAGAGGGCATGAGTGCTTTCTTCTTCAACAACAGCTGATAACACGTGGCTGTGGCACCGAGCCACGGATTCATTGCCGGTTCGTTCCGTTCCGTTCCTTCCCGCACAAATTTGATGCGAGAAGATGCCGTGAAAAACGGAGTGCAGTGCAGGAGAAAGAAATGACAGTACCATCGTCTGGTTGGTATGGCAGCCGTGAAGGAAAACAGAGGCAAAGAAAGAGGACAAAAGAGCATGGCAAATCGGTGAGTTGCTCACTAAGATTAGATTAGAACTAACCACACACACAACGACATCGACAGCAATGGTGAAAAAGATCCAAGAACTCCTCCCAGAGATTCTCACTACGAGAGTAGCAAACACTTGTTGCCCCCAATAATCCCAAACAACCGCTCACTTGTATTTTACAGTTACTCCACCACCATTCACCATTTTACAGTTACCCCTGGCGCTGGAAATGAATGAATCCCGGCACCGGCAGCAAGATCACACGACTCTGGTACTCCTCCCGTGCGCGTACCCGTGGCCAATGGCGCGGTGGCCCAGCACCACCCTCGTCGTCTCGTACACTGGCAGCTCGTCCCTGTACGCGGCCGCGGCCGCGGCGGCCCCGGCGTCCGGGGCAACGGCAGCGAAATTCTCGAGGTCGAACAGGTCGGAGCTGGCGTCGCTGCTCTCCCTCGTCCTCGTCGTCCTCGTCGCTGTCCATCTCCATCCGGTGGAGCAGCATCTGCTCCAGCTCCGCCACCCCGACCTGCACCCTCCGGCGCTCGACGCCCGGGGCGGTCACCGCCTCGCCGCCGTCGTCGCTGTCCAGGAACCGCACGGTCCGCTTCGGCTGGCCCCGCGTGGACGGCGTCTTGCTGAGACAGGAGCGCGAGTAGGACGACGCCGTGGAGCACGCGGACTCCGCCGCCGCCGCCGCGCCCCGCGACGCCGACGCCGACGCCGAAGGCGGCGTCTGCGGCGCGCGCCTTCCGTTGAAGATGGCGTTGAGGAACCCCGCGAGCCGCGCGCCGGGAGACGCCGGCTTGCGGAGGTCCCTCAGCTTGGCGCGGATGTTGGCGCCGGCCTTCTTGGCGGCCTTCTTCTTCTGCTCTGCCACGAGCGCGGGCGCGGGAGCCGTGGCGGCGGCGACAGCAGCGACGCTCGTGCGTATGGGCCGCAGGCGCCGGTGCTGCGACGACTCCGCCTCCGACGACGAGAACCCGCCGTAGCTGGAACACTCGGAGGAGCTCGACGTGGTGGTGGCGGCGTGCTGGTGCGGCCCCGGGGCCCTGCCGCTGCTGCCGCGGTAGCTCCCCGCCAGCGACGCCTTGTAGTAGTAGCTGTAGTGCAGGTCCTGGTTCTGCTTCTTGGTCGCTGCCTTGGCGGCGGCGCCGGATGATGTCACCCCGTCGCCGGGCTCGTCCATGGACTTGTATATCGCGTCGAGCAGCGTGGACGAGAAGGACGGCTGGTCGGCGCAGCGCCTCGGCCTCCCGGCGCCGCCGCCCCCCCTGTCCTTGTCCCCCACCTCTCCATTATCGATCCCAGAAATTGGCACCAAGAAAGAAACAAGCGGAGCGCGTTCAGTCTCAATGCAAGCTCCTCTGTTTAGCTAGGAGGAAGGAACGAGCAGTGGTGCATGGAAGAGAGCAGGGGAGAAGTGGAGAAGAAGAGCTCGCTTGGTGTTGGTGCTAGTGTGGTGTGGAGTGGAAAGCTGGGGAGGAAGGGTGAGGGGGCGAAGCGATCGGCGTGAAGATATAGCGGCGGGCGGGACGGGGGCGGAGGGAGGCGCCGACGTGGAGGTGGAAACGAAACGGGGGTGGCGTGGCGCCCGGCTAAAAATTCGGTTTGGGCGTGCGGGTGGGGACGTGGGGTGGGCGATGGCGATCTCCTGTCCCTGCGGGTGGGCCCATGCCGCAGGATGTACCGCGCGCTGTACCCTCCCTGTCTGTCTCCCTTGCTGCTCTCACAGGGGATTCACGCGCTAGCATTTCATCCGGAGGTTACTGCGGCTGTGCTTTGTGCTGTGTACCACCTCTTGGATAAATTTTATCGTTACCGTTTCCACACTAGTCCTCATCACGGTCACGTCCCACAGGTTTTTATTTTTCAGATCCACCGTCCTGTGTCGCGGATATATGCTATGCTGCAGTGCACCACCAACATGCTGCTCTAAATTTTTACTGCGTCCGAGGTTTAATTCCGGTGAGGCGCGCGCTTCACACCGTGCGCGTGCACGAACGTACGTACGTGCGTGCCATGCATGTGCCCGCTCGGCTGGACATGCAGGCCCAGCGAGCAACACTAGACGAGACCTCTCAGCAGTGTACAGTTCACAAACGTACGTCAACAGAGGTGTTACTTTGCCTTGCTTGGTCCGGCGCCGGGATTACAACGCGAGCGTACCGAGGCAGCTGGCTTCGCCACGCTTCCCTCTTGCTCGATCACCCGGGCCGTACGTCGTCGTGTACTACCACCGACCGGGCTATATATGCACGCAGGCACGTACACGTACAGCAACGCGTTGCCGATGCGCGCCGCCGCCCACCGGACAAGAAAGAAGCTGCAGGCCGCTAGTACACGATAAGCACGCCGAAATGGGAAGCAATATCATTGTATCCGGACGAAACGTTGTTGTCGCGATGGGTTTCTCTCCTTGCTCCTGTTGTTATCGAGCTAGGTGAATGAATGAATCACATGACCAAATCGATCGGCAAAAGCCGTCCGTCGCTAGCTGTAAAGTGTGGTGTGTGTTACTCTTACCATCAGGACTGCGTGATCGATCGATCGAAGCAATGCAAGGATCACGTGATTACTTTACACCATTGAACTGATCGGAGTTTTACTGTTTACTTACGTGGACCGCCACCCCCCGAAGACGAGAAGCATGCATGTCGTGTTCTGGACCAACAGGGCGGCGGCAGACAGCAGCCCATAAACAACAAGGCTAGCGGCGCAAACACGCAATGAATGAATGAATATACTCGTATATACCAGACCGGATCAAGAGCGAGCTCACGAGCAGTCCAGCATAGATAAGCACGACGAAGGGCGAGGCAGAGCATCACCGTCCTCGCGCTGGTACGGCGTGGCGGCGTCTCATCCAACGCGTGCGTGCACGGCAGCGCCACTGCAACCATCCACGATTGGAGTGGATGAGCACGAGGATGAGGTTCTCCGGGCGTCCTCTTAACAAATAAATCCAGCCAAATCCGTCTTTAATGACGGGATTAGCGGCCGCATGCGCGTCGCAGGACAGGCGGCAGCGGCGTCACTGTCCTTGGCTCGTGTTATTATTGCTTTGCAATTGCAATAGCAATTGCGACGGCGATCGCAATTGCAACAGCTAGCGGGACCATCACGTCCGTTTCCCGGCCGTGGACTGCTGGTGAACGACGACGGCCTCCTCCCCTGTATGTCTCTCCGTCGATGGAATGGAAAGGGATGGATCGATCTTGATGGCGGCGGCAGGGGGAATGTCTTGCGGCCCGCCATGTTTTTTTCCCCATATATCCCTCTCGCCTACTACGTTGCTTTCGTCTATAGTGCCCCTTGTTGTTTCTATTTCTGTGGCTTTAGCGTGAGTCTCGTTTTTGTTTCGGTGCATGATGATTCACTGCACTGCATGCAGGTGCAGCACCTCCGTCCATCTCCATGGGGGGAGCCGCCCGGCCGATGGATCGGCACTGGCCCTCGATGGCGACCGGCCGGCCTGAGACATGTCCACGAGGGAGTGAGCGTGACGGCAACGAGGTTGGGAGCACGAGGATATATACACTCACTACATCGCCTAGCTCATCATCAATCAATATTGTAAGACCCAGGAGGCATGTACTGTACTCCCAATGCAAGCCCATGAGGCAGGCCATGACCGGCCGGCGCTCGAAAGGAACTTCTGCTGTATTGTACGAAGAAAGATTTTTAAGCATGCACCGAATCTCGTTATCGCACAGACACAGATTAATCAATGTAGTACTCCTATGTCCGGAACCAGAATTCATGGCAGTTTTCCGAGACACACTCCCCATGCATTGCGTTCTATATGTTCGTCACATGGAATGGACCAACCAAGCAAACAAAACAAAAGAATCCCCACTGCTAGATGCGTCCGTCCGGATGCGTGCGTGCACACACCACACACCGACCGGTTCCCGTTCCCGTTCCCAACAGTCGCGGGCGCCCACGGCCGGCCGCGACAGGGACGCGAATAGACTAGACGGCGCGCCTGCCTCCGCCGCGCGGCCCGGCGTCGCTGTCGACCGCGGACAATCTCGCCGTCGCCGCCCCCTCAGTACACCCTGCCGCCCCAGCTGCAGGGGCCCTGACAAACATACCAACCTGCCGCGACCGCACCGGCGTAGGGTCCGGGGCCGCGCCCATCCCATCCCATCCGATCTGATCAATGCAATGCAAGTCCGCGAACGGGCGGGGGCAGGTGCCGTGATGATGGATGGAGCACCCTGCTGCTGTTGGTTGACGCGACAAGCCGGGGAGCCTGATAACGATCCTGTTCGTCCTCCGATCCGGCCGGGACGACGCAAGTGATGGGCGGGCGTTAGGCCAGCCATCGTTCACGCAGGTGAGGCCTTGACACTCGCCTTTGGTCTTCTCCTGGGTCGACACGTACACGCCCACAAGTGGTCTGCCTTGCCCACACCATAGTCCATATGGCGGGGGCGCGCGGGCGGTAGTAGCAGTAGCCGAACACCAGCGCTTTCGGATTGATGGACCTGCTGCCTGCCTGTGTGCATCGGGTGATTGGACGTGTTGGTGGGTGCGATCAGTTCAGTGCCAATTGTGCGTGCGGCCTACAGGCAGGCACTCACTTCACTTGTGAGAGAGCGTGGGTGCGTTTGACATGTCTGGTTGCCTGGTCTCGTCTGTCCGGGCTGAAATGGGTGCGCGCCGCGCCGGCCTCTGTCGATCCTTTATTGGCGATGGTCCTTGCCTGGCGGTTGCTGTGTGTGTGCATGCATGGCGGCTGGCGCGCCTCTGCTCTCTAGCTCCGTCTCCGTCTGTGCATGTGCAACAAGGCACGGCTTTTCATACCGCCACGCCGCTCTTTTTGTTTTTACCTGGACAAACAAAGGAGACGATCACTCGATCAGGCCTCGCTCACTTGTTTTTTACCTTCAATTCATTCATCGGGCCTGCACCCGGAGTAGTACTGTACTGTAATTTGCAGCTACTCCCATGCATGTGGTAGTAGGTCGACCAAAGACAGAAGAAGACACCGACCGAGTTTATACCTGCGCTCTGTTCTCTGTACAGCCTCAACGGTTGCTACTTGATTACTAGTACTCCCTCTGTCCCTAAATGTTTGTCTCTAGAAAACCGTATTTCACTTACAAACACGTTTTCCGGGCGACACATGTAAAGAGACGGAACGAGTAGTTGTTGATCATAACCGCTAGCAAACCTGATCATAACGAGCAAGCATCGAACGAACACGCAGGGCCACCACTCTACTACCAGTAGCTCAGCCCAATGCAGGAGTGCTACAGTGCCCGCCCCTCAACACAACAGGTAGCTACAGCGTCGTGTTGGTGAACTACCCGGGGCGGGGCAGCGTCCTGGGACCCGGACGGATCGGTAGGTCTTGGCCAGGCGGCCAGGCCATCCTGCCAGAGTGTGCCGAGGCAAAGCGAAAAAGCGGAGGCGGGCACCGGCAGCGCGGCTGCTGGGACGTCACGTTGTGCCTGCCCGCGTTTTCGCAGGCCCAAGGGATCGGCCAGCCATCGCGGTGCGCGGCAAAGCAAGCGCGCGACGGGAGCCCGCGGCAGGCTTTCGCTTTCCCCTCGGTCGGCCAGCGCCGCGGCAGCCGCATCAGAGGCGCAGCTGATCGACCTGTGAGATCTATCGCTGCTCCTGCTGCTGGCTGGCTGCGTGTGTGGATCAGTGTGGATCGGGCGAATCACGACACACCTCTGCCTGGCAGCTTCCGTTGCGGCATTGCACGGGTGGCGAAGGCGAAACGACTCCGTGCGCAGGCCGACCGTGTCTGGCTGGGAATAATTTGTTCTCTTTCGCGCCTGGCCTGGTCCGGCTTGTCTTGTGACGCACGCACACACGCCTTGGCCACGACACCGAAAGCGGGTGCGCGTGTGCCGTGCACCGCTGGCCTCCGGGATTAACAACTAGGACTAGTGGTAAAGAGGTTGGAAAAGAAGAGGGATTTGGAAGGGGCGCACCGTGCGCGCGCACGCACGCATGACATGGGGTGTTTTTGTGTTAAAAGATGGTGGCTAGCTTTGGAGACGTGATTATGCAAGTGTCCCTGTCGCCAGATTGATCCCCCAGGCCGGCCTTTGCTTTTGTTCTGCCTCTCTTTGAAGAACCTAGCTAGCGAGCTCTAGGCTCTAGCTTCAGTACCTTCTAGCTCTAGGGTGGTCCATGTCCGTGGCGAGGACTAGGAGTCTAGTAGGATTAGGAGGGTGGTTGCCTCGTTCTGGGATGCTTCTCTGTGTTCCGCTCGATTGCCCATATTTTTCTGCTATATGATTAGGCTAATTAGGTCACGTCCGTGTATCAGGGTGGTTGTGCTTACCATGGCTGCTACTGGTAGTTTCTCCCAGCTGGTTAATGGAGCATTCTATCAAAGGTCATGCGAGAGCTGCACCGTTTAGCTATGCCATCGATCACTGTCCATTTTCCCTACTTTCTCCTACTGTATCACTGACGAAGGCGACATAGGCCGTTGATTTCTTGCCGTACCACTATCTAATTACGTGCGCTTCAGAGCCGGCTCAGTTGTCTCTTCCAAAGAGCAGAGAACTTACAGCTGACATCGACCCAACGCAGCGTTCCATTCGCATCATGTCCATGGCAGGTGTCGCAGACAACAAAATTCCACACAGCACTGCTTCCATTCCATGCCGTTTCAGATCATCAGAAAACAACTGGCGTGAACCAACGATGGAACAACGAAAGAAGACGCATTATATTGCTGCGGAAAGGGCGCGTCAAGAATGGATCGATCGACCGTCGTCTCTCGCTTCTCCCACCAAAAGGCGCATTATGCTGCTGTGACGAGATCGCCGGCCTCGGCCTTGTCTGCTGAATATCAATCGACCCAGGTCTTGTCTCCTGATACGATCAGAGATTCCTTCGTTATTCCACACCTACTATGGCGTTTCAGTGTTTCACCCTCCACGTCCACGCAGGATAGGGCTAGGCTATGCTATCGTCCCAATTGTAGGGCAGAGCAGCCGTGCAGGTGCTACTGTGCTAGCGGTTGACGGCAACGACGATTCATCATCTCATCTAGCTCTCCAAGTTGTTTCAGTGCGTGGGCGGCTGGATTGCTCGATTTCTCTGGATCCGTCGACCTGATTGCGACTGCATGGATTATTGCTGGCCTAGTGGACACTCAAATCGGCTCCAGTTTTCTCTTGCTCGTTAGGATAGACCAATGGTGCAGTGCTAGTGCTACAAGATTCATATGTTCAACTTTTTTCCTATGATGATTTGATGGATTACTGCTGAGATATACATTCAGTAGTTGGTCTAGCTGCGTGTGTGCAGTCATCTGAGGGCCTGTTTGGCACAGCTCTAGGAGCAGCTTCATGAGCGGCTTTCCCGCTCGCTCTGCCAAACGGCCAACTCTCCGCTCGGCTCCCGCACCAAAGTCCCTGAAATCCCGCTGAGACAGCCGGGCGCGCTCGGTGAAGCTGGGAATCATCAGCTTCCTCCAGCTCTCTCCCTCACCTATGTCAATATTGCCCTTCAGTTTAACACAAAAATTACAAGAATTTGCCATCGTATCTCCCCGTCTCTCCTTCTCTGCCCGCGGTCGTCTCCCAAAGACCAGTGCCGCCACCGTCGCCGCCCTCTAGCCGCAGCGGCCGCTGCCATGGCTGACCCGCTGGCCGCTGCCCTCTACTCTTTCTTCCTCCCGTAACCCTAACCCTCTGCTACCCGCATCGCCGCCGCCGTTCCTGCCGGCCAGGGCGCCGCCGAGAGCTCCTCCACCTGGGATCCGCCGGATCCGCCTGCTTCTACCGCGAATCAGCCAAGGCCACAATCCGGTCGGCTCGCAGCAGGGTGAGGGTTGGGCGCCCCTCCGGCAGGCGCGGAAAACGAGTTTTCTTCTTTTTCGTCCTGGTTGTGATCTGAGAGAGTTGTTTTCAGGCAATGATTTCTTGGGAGATTGTTCGTAGCTAGGTGAATTTAACATGTGCAAGTTTTTGGAGCGAATCATGGAGTTTTGAGTCGGATTTGGTTCGATTTTTGAGGCGGACGTTTTTTTGTTCGTCGCTGTTCTTGGTTCGTGCGTTTTGGAGGGTGCGCTGCGGGTTGATCCCATCGCTCTGGCGTCGAGTGCCTGGCACCAGCAGGTGCTTGCCCGTCGTGCAGGTAATTGCTGAATTCGTCAGCTCCCTCTGTCGATTTTGTGCAAGCTGTACCGTTTCTTGCCGTTCGTCAGTTGTCTTTCTTGCAGCAGCGTGCAGCCCCAGGATTGCTGTTGTCTTCCGATCATGTGCTCACTCCCAGCCATTGGTGAAGCTGTTAATTAAGCTGTTTTGCCAAATAGCATTCTCAAAACAGCTCTTCCTCATTTACAAAACTGTTGGTGAAGCACTTTTATTTAAAAACAGCTTCTCTAGTTAAGTCAAGCTGTACCAAACAGGCCCTGAAAATTCAGCCGCGTCACGATTGTTCCCAAGAGAAAACCACTAGGGTGGGCAGGTGATATAGCAGTAGCCAAACAAGTTTGCATCGAATTTCCAAATCAGGGAGTACTCCTATCTTGGTTTTGTGCAGACTTTCACGAAAGGCAGTAGGAGTACTCCTATTTGCTGATGAGGGATCGATCAATCACATTACGTTTGGTGCGTCGTCACATGAACATGATGGACCGGACCAGCACTGCATTCCGTGGAATAATTTCACCTACATGCTCGCGTTCTTTTTGTCTGCAAAGGTTTCGATCCACAAAGCTTCGTTCGTCATTTACACAGGAAGCCTCTGCTCTGCTGGCGCGCTAATCCAGTCCGGTCGAATGAATAAGCTGCGTACTATACTCCAGTAGTAGTAGAAGCCACGGCATAAAAAGCCGTTCTGATCAGATTAATCTATTGGATCATCAAATGGTCCCTGGAACACACACGATATAGATTATCAACCAGACAGGACAGGTACAGTACAGTACAGGACAGGACAAGACAGTTTTAGTTTTGGTTAGCTGTAAAATGTGACCGTATACAAGCTTTTGGTAAACAGGCAACGTGAACGGAGAATATATGGTTACCAGTGTGCCACCCACATGCATGACTCCGAGGTTAGCGGGTTGCATTGCATTGCATTGCATGCATGTGACCTCTGTGTAAATCTTGCAACAAAATGTAAAAATCGCACGGCTTGTCCTAGGCATTTTGAGGCAGGCAGTACAGGGGTAGTAGTGAGGTCACAGGTCACCACCACGTTTGGCCATCATTCCTGTCGTCAGATTCTAAATCCGAATTTCTGAAACTACGTACACAAGGACAGTCGACATCATTGACAGCTGCTTATGTTTAGACTTCAGTAGCATATATATACTTGTGAGCGGTGTGTTTTTAGTGCAAAAGTTTTTGAGTTTATTATCCCGTATCAACGCACGGACATCGCCGCCTAAAGATAACCATAAAACATTGTGTTACGAGAAATTAAACTGAATCATGGTCAGGTGAATAGATGCAGTTGATCCACAGGTTTCAGACAGGAACAGGATGAATCCCCATGGCCTTATCCGACCCACTGCCGCTAATTTTGGCGAAACCATGCAGCGTTTTTGTCGTCGTCCGTCCCGCCCTCACCAAGCACGAACAGGTGCACGAGCGTGTCTGTCTTGGTCCCAACGGCGACGGCAGAGGATGATTCCTTCCTTCCATCCGATGGGTCACCACTGACCACCGCCCCGGCGGCCGGCCACACGGTTTGGTTTCGAGATCAGAGAAAGCGAAAAGAGTAGCATGAGGCATGCATTGCAGATTGCAGCCTAAAGAAAGAGCGGGGCATGCATGCTTGCCGGTTGCCGGAGGCAGCGGCGGACGCGACAGACATGGGAACGGACAGCAGCAGGTACAGCAATGAGGCGGATGGTTTGGCCGCTGGCTCGAATAGGGTAGGAGTAGGAGTAGGACCACCGGCGCCGAGGGGGCGGCGGTGGCGATCCCGAGACGACGAGGAGGAGGAGCATGGCTGGCAGTGGCAAGCGCCAAGACCACCGATCGTCTCACACTGAGAACCAGAGGAGATGGATGGAAAAAGGGAGCGGGCACGCCAGTCGCCACCAGCGCCTCTTTTGCTTCTTTCGATCGATGCCTCGGCGTCCGGTGACCCTTCTTGCTTTCTTCCTCGTCGCCCTTTTCCTTTTTCTGCTTTCCGCACTTCCGGCAAGCAGCCTATTCGTGTTACGTCCTGACGAGGTTCACACGCGCCTCTTGCTTCCGCTTCCTGCTGCTGGTCGCTTACTGGCTTCTTCTCTCAGCATGCTTCTGCTGATCATCATGCCCGCTACCTCGTTTCTTTGGAGTTCAGGGTTTCACACGGATGACTGGCAAGTGGCAACACGCATATCCGATACACGCACACACTATTATTCAACCAGCCCTGTTTAAGCGACACACGCTCGTCGTCTTGCCAATGATCGCCGCATGCTGGCGTTCTGCCAAGTGCCAACCCTGGCGCGTCATGCTGTGACTGTCTGTCATGTGCCCAAAGGAGGCTCCGGATCGTATACCAAGACCGAGAAGCCAAAAGGAAAACCGATCGGCTGAAGAGGAAGCAGCAGATCCGAGGAAACAGAGCAGGACACCATCATTGGCATCAAAATGCGTGTGATCGATGTTGGATTTTGCATGGTAGCTTTCTCTCTTTATCTTCTCCTCCTCTTTTTTACTGTGTACTACTACTACCTCCGTCTTACTCCACTTTTTACTGCACTACCTCTGTCTAAAAATAAATTATAGAATAGTCAAACTATTTTAAATTTAACTAACTTTATTGAGAAGAGTCAATATTAAGACACTAAATAAGTATACTGTGAAAATATATCTACACTACGCCATATTCCATCTTCAATGTCTCCTTATGTGTCGATATAAGCCGTTTTTGCAACTTAAGGACGGTCACCATACATCTATGCCGACTCTTCCAATGTATCGATGACAATGACGTCTTTATAAATCTATAAACATTAACCATGTTTAGACAATAAACACTCATGAAACACATGTAAGGGTTATATAGGAATCTTCAATCTACATAAAACAATTTTAGAAACCCTATAACCCTTTCCAAATGGACTAATTTAAGTGGGTTTTAACACATGGACATGGAATCCATCAAAACACATTAGCTTTTTCTATCAAGATTCTTAAAGGAGCCAAACGGAATCTAAGTTGAGCATAGCACACAATTATATCATAGCCATTAACATTCATACACAACTCAAGATTTTCGGTTGCAAAGCTCATATACATCTCATATGGTTTGCCAGCACTCTTGCAAAATGATTCATCTCTAGGAAATTCTAACAAAAAAAAATCCTTCTGAGCTAGAATGTCCAAAAGGAAGTAGTCACTAACGCACTCTTTTTCTAAAAATTCAGTAACGCACTTTGATCCAACCACTTGTTGCATGCATCGGGCCACCTCTAGATACTATCTACAAGCTGAAAATAAAAGTTTACACTCATCAAATCAAAACTACAAACCAAAAGTCGATATTGGAGAAATCGTAGGGTCCGAGCGCTCGGCAGCCAGTAAAGCAGGCTAAGCAGCGCTGAGCACAATTCACCCGCCCTTTTTTTTTATGAATTCCTATGTGAATTTGGCCCAACAATTATTTATTGTCCATCACATTGTTCTATTGAAATGGGCCTGCGTAGAACTGTGTAGGCCCTATCGTCCCAGTAAGCCCATTAATACAACAATGTCGGTTCCTCAACCCACCGCCTGGAATCCGACGATAAATAAATATACTAGTGGTTCGTCGCCTGTTCGCTCCTTCCTCGCTCGCTCGTGCCGCCGGCCGCCGTTCTCGCCTCCCGCGCGCGTCCTCGGCTCCGCTCAACCGCTAGCGCCGCCCCCGCCGCCGCTCCCGCCTCCCGCGCGCTCAGCCCCGCGGCCCTGCCGGAGCTCCGTCGCCGAGCAGACTGGTGCCCGCCGAACTGTAAAGGTGCATATATTCATGTATTCGAACCCTACTCCTCTCGAAGAGATCGCCGTAGACCGGAATTGGGTGCCGCATAGACTAATCCGGTGCCTGTGTAATTTGGAGTGGACTTTGGTAGGATTAGTTAGAGATCGTGTTGTGTGACGGCAGTCCGCTCAAACCCTAGCCGCGCCATTGTTGGCCAGCTTCGTTGCTCCGTTACCTACGCCTGATACGGAACATTTGTACTTTGAATTTGGTACTAACCTAACCATTATACCTTTTTAGTTTATAAATGTTTTATGGTATCTCGTCGATGATACCTAAATCTATGCAGTTTTTGGCAAGAACTGCTTAAGATATAAAATATTTGTATCAGGTGTTGCCATTAGTTCTGAAATTACCATGTAGAACTAAGTTCATGAGGATGGTTTGAGTGGTACAAGCGATTAATGCTGCGCTGTATTTGAAGTTGGTTATCATATGACTTCCTATTTTCTCTTTGCTCTTGTATATAAATTGCAAAAGTTTTCTTCTTAATTTGATGTTATATTAGTACATTGCTCGCCAAAAAAAAAAAAAAAAAAAAAGAAGTACATCGTCCAAAAGTGCTAGACACCTCAAACAGTGGGTGCTACAACCTGCTCAGATCTCTGATCGCCACTGGTCCTATGCATTTAGAAATGTGAAGACATTCCTTGTAATCATATTCTTATGCTGCTGTGTGCCACATATAGTTTATATAAATGTTTGCTTATTTCCATGCAGATGGCTCTAAATGAACGTCTGAACAAATTTAAACAGCAGCAAGAGAGGTGCCAGAATACTCTATCTAGCATTTCTGCAAGCCAGGCTTCGATTTCAATGCCAAAACTTGTTCCAGGGATTCAACAAGTCAATGCCCCTTTGGCTCCTGTAAAAACACTGCATCCTATTAAATTCTCAAATGATACGGAAAGGCTACAGCACATCAATTCAGTAAGGAAGTCTGCTGTGGGAGTACAGATCAAGTTAGTGATTGAACTGCTTTTTAAGGTAATCTCCAAAAGTACATCTTGATTCAGTTTCTGCAACTGTACCAATTTTCTGACTTTCCATACTTACAAGTCATCTAGCATTGGAAGGGTCACCTATCAAATCAGACCGTGTCGCAGAAAGGATGATTCTTAGTCTTACATAGGTTAAGCTGCTACTTATGATGTTAGAGTTATGGTATTAACTAGGAATGTTGAGCAGTATTGTAACATGCTATTAATGTTCCTCTAAATTAAATGGAATTAATATACTAGGGGAGTCATCAGACATGAGTAGTCTTGCTCCAACATCAATTCTAGTATGTAGTATTATTTTCGATTATCGGCATGATTATAAACTTCCCAGTCCAGGAAGGAAATACAGAATGTTTTCTTTGAACCTTCTTCCTGGAATATATGTATATTATATCGATAGTGGATGAACTAATGTAGTTTCTTTTGTGCTTGCAGACAAGGCAATCATTTACAGCACAGCAAGTAAAACGAAGCTACCTATGTTGATATTCATGGCAACAGGGCTGTATTTGACAGCTTAAAGAATAACCCCAAAGTTTTATTTGATGGGACTCGTTTCTCTTACAAGGTAAATGCATTCAATGTCATTTTGTTAACAGATTCATTGAATTAGCAAATTCATGAATGAAATTGAACATTTCATGAATATTACTTTGATGCATAAAATCTTTCAATTTCACTGCTCAATCTCTAGATCTAAACACACAAGAAATGTGGCAGTTGAAACTTTCAATTGTCTACTTTGATCGCGCCTGTGGCAAGCTGAACCTGTCATGCTTCCATATTAATTCATTGATCATTGAAATTGATTATCCACTTAAGCAGATGGAGGGTGGGTATTTAAGTGAGAGCTAAAATTTGGTACGGTTTTCCTCCTTTTTATATGGTTTGCTTGCATTGTGGACTGATCCGCCTTTTCCTTTTGTGCAGCCAAAGCATGTTTTGACGGAAGAGATCAATTGCTTGGTTTGATCAAGGAGCATGAGGTTGATTTGATCACGAAGCATGATTATGGCCTTCCTGTTGAGGACATCAAAGATGCTTATCCATCTGTATTGGAAGATTTGCAGGTAATTACATTGGCCTTGGTTCAACATTTTGAAACCTTGCTGAATAATGCGAATCAATTTTGTGACTGAACCGATATGAACTCATCCCATTCAAGGTAGAATCAATTAGCCTTGTGTGTGAAGACTTGTCTTCTAAAGGAACCTTTTTGCAGTCCTCTGGATATACTAAACCAAATTATGAGTTTATGACCTTGCTTTATACGAGCTACCAACTTTGTACTAATGGCACATAGTTGTTTTATTTATGAGAAGGCACTAAGATTCACATTATACCTCTTGATACCCCACGACAATTTGCCTATTAAAAAGGACAAAGCTCTTTAATTATAGCGGTATTGACTGAACCTCTTGCTTGTGTATGTTTTAGAAGTAGGTTTCCTGGTACTTTGAATGCTTCTTCTTCTTCTTCTTTTGGCTTATTAGTTTGTGGAACAAACAGTGGTTTCCTCATGTTTTATTTTGAACCGTGAGGTTCTGTCTGATTTGGGCGGTCATCTATTCCACTCTGAATGCGGAGGTGTTGTCTGGTGACCGATGTATTGCACTCTGTATTTGCACCTGAGTAGCCTTTTGTTCTGCGTCATATCATAGGTGTGAAGAATTCGGTTCAGCAATCTGGTGTATAACAATATTTTTCGTCCAGGCTCTGAAAGCATCAGGTGATGTCTGGTGGCTCTCAAGCACCTACTCCCAGACAGACATGGTCTACTTTAACGACCCCCAATATAAGATCACGGTCGACAGTGACCTGAAAGCGGATTTCCTGAAGACAGAGCTGCCACGGGACATGCTGGACATTGAGAAAGAGCTAAAGAAGAGTGGCGAGAAGCCAATGACCAACACGACCAAGCGCCGCGCATTAGCCCAGATCCTTAACGCTGCACCAAAGCCCAAGGGCAGCAAGAAGAAGCAGCGTCGCCTCACCGGGAAAAAGCAGGGGGATAACTAACATACATATGCCGGAACTGTTCGATGCTTAAGCTGTCGTCTGGCGCTAGCAAATGGAGATACGGCCGAGCTGGCAACGGTTTACAAGTGATTTTTGTGTCATATATGGTGCTTATTAACCGAGCGAACACACAGTTTCGTACTATTAGGATTTTTGAGAGTTACCGATTTGCCCTGTCTTGTCCATATATGTTGCTTAATCAAGTGAACAGTAACAATAGTTCTGTTCCGTTTAGGATCTCTGACTTGGTATGAAGTTACTGATTGCCCCATCTTGGAGTCTAGTCGACATTTTTTTAGTCGCTTTAGAAATATTTTTTTGTAACAGTACTCGAAACACAGTGCCCAGCAAAAGTGCAAATGGCGCTTTCTAAGAAATGGGAGATGAATGCTGTTTTCTAAGAAACGGGAGGGGATTTTGATGGCCCTGAAAAGCCAGTATCCCAACAGTTTTTCAGGGGATTTTGTTCTGCGTCATATTGAACACGAAAACTCTGGCAACGCTTAAGAATTCAGTATCCCAAGATTATCCTGTTTCAGGTTTTTCAGGGGATTTTGTTGTGCGTCATATTGAACACGAAAACTCTGGCAAAGCTTAAGAATTCAGTATCCCAGATTATCCTGTTTCAGTTTTTTTAATCATGAGATTCTCAAAATCTTGCCCTTTTAGAATCTCTCTTAGTACTTTGGTTTGTTGCAAAACTTGAGGAAAAAAACATATGATTGACCTGAAACGTATCTCGTGTCATGTCTAATATATTGAGGATGATCGTTGGATTTGGCTTAAGAACTGTACTTTGGTTTTCGTGTTCAATACGAACAAAGCCATAAGTGAAGCTTCATCAAAAAAAGCCACATGTGAAGACGATAAAAAAAACTGGATAGAATATTGTATAATCTTAATTCTACTTTTTCATGTATAATTTGTGTATTGTGCCAAACTTTAATATAATCTCCTTCCCTTTCTGAGAAAATCTGTTACTCATTAGCCTATGCTTGCCTGTTTAGGTAGGTACATTGCTATATCGTTAGCCGTTTCATAACTCGTCTCATGCAATGCCACATAATATTTTTGATTATGTGGAGGCAAGAGAGAGCAAAAGAATGAGGTCGTTGTCAGCGAAACAACAATTTCATGAGCTAAAATTTAGGAGTATAAGACAACATATATACCATTGTATGAGTTGTTGTAATGCACCTCACAATCATGTTTTTCTTTGCCCATAAATTAAGGAATTGCAAGCTACTATGAGACAACTTAAAGGAACAACCAATGTATGTTTAGTTTATTAAATCGCCTTTAAATTACGTGTCGAAAGACATAAGACGAAGTTATGTGACAACATCGTTAACACATTGATGTGGCCACGAGTGGGTGAGAGAAGACAGAGATGGGTGGGGTCAATGGGAAAGAATTGGTAAAAGAATATATTCTCAGCTTTTTGTTATGATAAAAAAAAAAAGCGAAAATAGCCATTTTAGCCCCCAAACTATAACCCAAGGTTCAAATTGGCCCCCCGAACTTTCAAAACGACCCGGTTTGGCCTCAATCTTTTGGTTTTCGGACTCAATCCCGTCCTTGCTCATGGATTGCTTTGGACACATGGACCCGTGAAGATGCGAAATGACTTTGCCCCTCCTAATTCCTTTACCAAGCCACCGAGATCACGCCATTTGCTCCGTTATTTCTTTTACTCGCTCGTCCTCATTGTATCTCTCGGGGAACCAAGGCATCAAAAGTGGGTCCTAAAATTAGATGTGGCCACCGCAAAAATTATGGTCACAACTTCGAGGACATGCCAACAACAAATGGTGTTTACTTATTTTTAATATTTTCCCTTATTGCAAAGATATTCATTCCTTATCGCTTACGCATTCATTCCATTTGCCGCAAACCATATGTTACACAATGGACCCTAACCTAGCTGTCCAACCACCATCGAGAAACGAGAGATACAACGAGGACGAAAGCGTAAAGAAAGAACGGAGCAAAACAACGCCATGAACCGGTGGCTTGGTAAAGGAATTAGGAGGGGCAGCAGAGTCATTTCGCATCTTCACTGTCCACGCGTCCGGCAATCCATGAGCAAGGACGGATTGAGTCCGCAAACCGTAAGATTGAGGGCCAAATTGGCCGCTTTAAAAGTTCGAGGGGCCAATTTGAGCCTTGGGTGATAGTTCAGGGGCCAAAATGGCTATTTCGCCTAAAAAAAATATATCTTAATTGTTACCGTTAATCGAGATTGCACGGGTCATTGTCTCATCCATTTTTTTTGATAAAACATACCAGTATTAATTAAGGGAAAAGCAATACAAGTACACCGTATAAGGATACGTATGACAGCTACCCCGCCTATAATCTACAAGGACCCCAGCAAATAAGAAAATTACAAACTGGTCCTTAGACCCTTTCAGAACGGACACCAGCCGCAACCGCTGCCGTCGAAGTCCGCCGTCACCCATCCATTTTTTTGTGTCCTACATGTTGAAACCGTGAGTTCCAACGGTGTAATTATGTCACAAACCCAGAGCGGGCGGCCCCCAGGCCCAAGAAGGGGGCACGCGTCTTCTTGCCCGGCCGCTAACATCACCGCCGCCTTGTCGTTATTTACTTCGTCATTCTGAAATAGATATTTAGGAAATAAAATAGGAAATCAATCGGTGATTTCTTTATATGCAAATCTCCCTCGGACTATAAATATAAGGGGCATGTAATCAATTGAATCTAATCGAAAAATAAAGGGGTAACTCCCAACAGCTTCACTCTCAACTCTAGCGCGCGCTCTCTCTCTCTCTCTCTCTCTCTCTCTCTCTCTCTCGACGATTCACGTCGCCATCCACGCCCGCCCGCGCCGCCGCCGCCCCGACCCACGCTAAGCTGCCGCCTCGCCCCCAACGCCATCGCGCCGCCTCCTTCCTCGCCCGATCTACGTCACCACCGCCCCAACCCCGCCCGCCACCGCGTCTACTTGCCGCCGTTAGTGTCACCTGACCGCCCGAATCCCTAGGTTGGTGATGATTATCTCCGCCTAAACGTTGCTCGGGGGAGCGAAACGCTTGGTATTCGATGATAATAGATTCCATTCACCAACCAACAATATGGAGGACTGAGCCCCTATTTATAGTTTACAAGTGTTCGGGAGAGTCAAGTTACACTTCTACCCTACATGATACCCAAAGATATTCCTAAGAATGGTCATCACTGTCATGGGGCTCTTTCTTCTCTTCAAGTCGTGAACCGCCTCGGTTTCTTGGCCCATAAAGGCGGCCCATTTTGGGCCCGGTCTCCGCTCCCGATTTGCGCCGAAGGCTTTCGTCTTGATTTGATCTCGCCTAGCCCGGCCGACGCCCCCCGCTCGATCTTCGCCTCGCCTCTCGTGGTGGAAGCGATTCATAAGAGTGATGTCGGCGGAGGTCTTGGCGTTCCTTCGTGCCCGCCGGATGGCCTTCTCTCGGCGTTGCAAAGAGTCCGCCTCCGCCAGTCCACGTCATCCTCCTCAAGATCTCCGCGGGTTCCCAAGGTAACGGGATGATCGAGGGGGGGCGGGGTTGTTATTGGTTAGTTACTCGGGGGACACCTCCTCTTACTAGTGGACCGTTTGGCAATACCTCCGCGGCGCTACCGTCGGGGACCATGTCCCAACACTACACTAAACTGAAAAAGAGGTTAAAGATGGCAGCGGTTCGGTTTCGGTTCGGATATCCGCGGGTTTTGATTCTGCGGGTTTTTCGGTTTTGGTCTTTGGAATTTCACCCACGGCTTTCGTGTTCGGTTTCGGGTTCGGTTTTCGGTTTTGGTTTCGGGTTTAGTTTTCCACCCGTGGATATCCAATGGATATCCGAAATAAATCATTTCGAATTAAAACTCATGTTTTGTAATATGTTAATAATAACTTATTTACTTAGATTATTAAATTTATTCAAAGTTGACTCATGAAAATATTTATTATTTGTTGTCTCTTGTTTATACATGTGAATATGTGTATATATATCTACGGTTATCCGTTCGGTTTTGGGTTATCCGCGGGTTTTGGGTAACCGTTTGGGTTTCGGTTTATCCGCGGGTTTGGTTTTGGTGATGGATTTCCACCCGAATTGGTTTCGGTTTCGGTTTCGGTTTTGGTTTTCGATTTGGGTTTTAGGTTTTGAGTGCACGGAGACTCCACCCGATCCGAACCCGACCCATTGGCATCCTTAAAAGAGGTCTATGATTCCTGGCACGGAACGAACCCATTTTCTGTTTGGTCCATCTACCGAAGCACGGAGTACCGATCAAGTTGCAGCGATTGGTGGTCACTTACCTTCACGGTTCAGTGGCCCAAGAATCCACGCTGGGCCTGCCTGCTGTTCAAGCCGATCAGGCTAAGATATTGTGCTGAACTGCAGAAGTTGAGCGCCGTAGTTGTAGACTGTGGCTGAACTGAACAAGTGGTGAAGTACTGTCCAATGTACAGGTGTGTACCATACACACACTGTTGAAGCATACGTATGAGCTGGATCTGATAATTCTGGCGATGCATTGGGTGGTTTTGGAACCCAGTCTATGGACAGTCGCCTCGTTGCACGTTGCTGGGAGTTCCGATAAGAAGTACCATACGTACGTATAGTACCACAGTAGACATACGGGCGTACGCGTGCGTGAAGGGATAGTACTAGCACGAGTCAGAATCAGAGTGTCCTGGCTGAGGGCCAGGAGAGAATCTTGTCCTGGAGATCCCTTTGTCTGCAACGGACACGATTGTGAATTGCGACGCTGCAGCAACGAGACAGACAGACGCCTGGCCGTCTCCGGCGGACAGAAGCAAAGCGCCAGGGGAGATCGATCCGTCGCTTTTCTTTTTGGCATCTCTCAGACGCAAAGACGCGGCGCACGTCACGCACGTCCATGGACGGCACGCAGCGTCAGCTGTTCAGGTTCACCTGCACTGCACTGCACTGCACAGCACAGGAGGACAAGACGAGGGCGCCTCGCCTAGTCGCCTGTCTCTGCGAGCTGGGAACTTGTTTTTGTAGATCAGACGAGGTGCTGCGTGCTACCACTTTTTTTGCACGCATCGCACGAACATTGAGCTGAGTGCTCGCTGGCCGCCGGATTCCCGCGTACTACCCGCTGCGTCGGGTGTGCAGGGACCTCTCGCTTTCTCTCCGTTCGCCCGTGCCAATGCCATCGCAGTGGCAGACAACGTCGTGTTGGCTTCATGTCATTTGTTTTCGGGAAACGCTGGCCGCCAGCTCCAGCTAGCCATTCAAAGCACGGAGCAGATCAAAATTTTACGTTACGTTCAAGTAAGGGCTCGCCAATGTATAAGCCGACCAGACCCTTCTCTATCTTGCGTGAGGTCCGTCGCCGGGGCCGTGCCGTGCGGCCCGTGCCTCGCGATCGGCCATCTAAGCCGGCCAGGTTAGATTTTAGGAGCCTTCTTCTTGTAAATACTCATCTATTTCACTGAGATTTGGGATGGAGGGCCCCTTTTTTTTCTATAAACTTGGCTGAACTTTGGAATGTATAACTTTAGTTAGGACAACTTTAAATCTATTATATTATATATATACCTACTAAATAAAGCGATGGATAATTGCCTACGGATGTAGCGAGGAGATATAAAAATGATAGATAAGTGCCGGAGAAAGTGGTATAGAGGTGAGAACTTTGATAACCGTGACGGATAGAGGATGGATTTGCAGAATCATGAGCGCGGATAGTCTAATAAGTCCTAATCAGTAGCCTGTAAGGTGTTCAACGTCATCAAAATCCCAGGTGGAGTGGAAAATGAAGAAAGCGAGTAGAGTGGGCGTTTAGCTATTGGCCTGGTTGAATCACAACCCATGAGAAAGAGTGGACCGGGCGGTTGGCTATCAGCTCAGCTGAATCACAACTCTCGTGAAAATGCAATCTGGCATGTACATGCTCGACGGCTACTATCCTAACCGTCAAAAGTTGTTCTCTGGATTTGTGCCAATTTTGTTTTCTCTCTCCTCGTATTCCCGTCCAAGGACAGACGTGTCCACTGGAACTGCCCCAGGCTCCACCGCGGCTTCAGCAACCTCGGCAGCGGCGCCCCCAACTCCAGCACCGCCGCCGTCCCCGGAGTCTTCCGCAGCCCATCGCCGCCGGCGGGGTGGTGGGCTGCGGAAGACTCCGGGACGACGGCCATGGTCAGCCTTTGAGACGGTGGCCGCGGCAAGGAGACGCGGGCTGCGGGAGCCCGAGATTCGGCGGCGCGGGCACTGGTGGTGCGAGCTCCGACGTTGGGCATGGCCCCGCCGAGGATGAGGCTCCGCCGGAGCTAGGGGCGACGGGGCTGGAGCCGGGGACATCTAAGGCCAGATGCCGGAGCTCAGGGCGACGGTGAGCCGGCTTGGATAGAGAAAGAAGAAGACATCGCCGTTGTTCTTTGGACGAAAAAGGAGGCAGTGGAGAGAGAGAATGGGAAAGAAAGTGATAGACACTTTTCGCACATATCCCAAGATGTTTGGACGGTCTAGATAAGCCCTACCCAGCATATGCAGACCAAAATTCCGCGTTCCAACTCTCGAGGAATAAACGCTTGCTTTCCACCCTAGCGAGCGCTAGAGCCAGCGTTTGTGTGGCTTGCTTTTCCCACCCTCCATTGACTCTATAAAGGCCTTCGTAGAGTCAAGGCTGGTGCTCCATATTAGTAATTCAGTTCACCAAATGCATACAAAGGAAAAAAAGACATACAAAATATAATTTTAGTTGTTATAAACTATGGCTCCTATCTCCATCCAATCACTCATTGTCGACGAGATATAGTCGATAGCCTATAGCAGGGGGTATGCCCGGGCTAGTAGACTGTGATCGGTAGTGATGTGCGGGATGACCAGCAGGATGTCTAAGCAAAACATAGGACGATGAAAACAACGATTTACCCAGGGCCGTCGTGAGGGCATAAAACCTACGTCCTACTTATAGTTTGTATTGCTTGGTCTATAATGAGATGTGTTCGAGAGGGGTCCCGCCCCGCCTTATATATCCGGGGGGGCAAGGTTACAGGTCGGTATGTACCGACAAGATCTATCCCGGTCGATTTACATAGGAAAGTTTACAACCGATAAGATACAATCCATATTAGGTAATGTCTTTCTTAATGTTCACGTCTTCTCTGTGATCCACGCGATGACCACCGACCAGAAGACACCCTTCGGGCTCGGTCTGGTGGTCTGGACCGGCCTGGACGGCTCGGCCCATGATGGGCCGGCGAGGGGATAGGGGCTTATCCCCCCCACACCCATCTTCTTCGTGTGTTTCCACGGACCAAATACGCAAAGCTAAGGACAATGGTTCTTATAATTGATTTGATTTATTTAAGGTTGAATTTGTTAGAAGTTATATGAATAGTTCCCCTAAAGATTCATATGTAAGAAATTCTAATAAATCTTAAAGGCCTAATAATTGTGTTCTCTAATAATGGGTTTTAATGTTTAAGGCACATGCATAGAGGTGGGAGGTGCAACATCAATTAGTACCATATTCCTAGTTACTTTGGAGGTATGCGGTCTTCCTCCATATATATTTGCACTAATCCTCCCGAAAAAACACACCAAAAAAAACTACAATTGGGAGTTTTAACTAGAAAATCCTAAAGTAGTAAATTAGGTCTTTTTGCCACCGCTTCATCAACAACACCGATGAACTCATCGTCGCTTTTGATGATCTCGTCCCTCACGCCATCGTCACCCGGCATCATCGTTATAATGTTAGGGGAGGGGCCATGGCCCCTACGAGTCCCCCTTGGCTCGCCACTGACTTTGAGTTTCCAAACTAATTAATTGTGGTCGGGGAAAAAAGGGAGCGTTTCTGTACCGCATGGCGCCACATCCGCGTGGTTCTAATCAAAACCCAAAAGTTATTAACGTGTGTGAAACTGCGTGCAATTCCTTAGAAAATTGTCAAGAAAAGAACATTACCTGCAGTAAGGTGGAACTGACTTCGAGCACCGCAGATCCGACGGCGCCATTGCCCGCGTAGGGGTGTCGAGCACCACAGATCCGGCGGCGCCATTGTCGGCTTAGGGCAAGTGAGGAACCATGCCTAATGCCCACACATACACACGTAAGTGTGCTGACCTAGATTTCCTGACCAACCACCAACCACCGTCGCGCTGCCCCTCAACCTTGGCTTTCTTTAGCCAAAGGAGGATGCTCATGGATAGGCTGACTCAGGACACTTCAAAATCCATTATGTCCTAATAGGATGGAGATTGGAGGGAGAAAGTGTGTAGACCAGGGTGCTAAATCCTAGCATGATGCCAACCAAGGCCTCGAGGGCAAAGTTCATTTTTTTTTTTTTTTTCAAACAATGTTTGTTGACAAAAGAAATAAAGCGCAAATTACATCCACCATACAACACAACTTAGCAAATGGGGGTGATTGGTCCAATACCTTGTAAAATGATCAAATGCATACAACAACTTAGAAAATTGATGCATCTATAGTATAAAGGCATCCACAGTGGTAATAGATAGTGGTAGCTACACGTAGTCCGCTGATGTGAAGATAAGAGACAAAAATAAAGACTGTTTTATATTATTGGTCCCACATGCTCATCTCACATCTTCTTGGGCTACGTGAAATAGTCTAGTTATTTGCATGTAGCTAGTGAGTACTCTCTCTTATTTTTTTTTCTTGTCACGTCACATCTAGATAGCTAAATAGCTAACCATTGCGGACACCATAAACATCATGTTAGGTGTGGGTTACTACCAGGGATTCAGTGCTTTATGCATGAGGCTAGTGGTAGGGCACTATAATGATGCAATGCACTGCACATAACTCCAGTATCTCTCTATGCATGGCTAGAAAGAGCATCCATCTATTCTCGACAATTCATTGAAGGTGAGCTTTGACAACTACAAGGAAGATATCAAGCGCCGGCTCCTCCATTCTAGACATCACCTGAGGTGCCACTAATGATGGCTCCTTGTCGCTAAAAACCTGGTGGCAGCTTGTGCTCGTTCTTCTTAGCCCTAATTCTTTGTTCTTTTGTCCTCCATTCTAATTACACAAATGTAGGGGTTCGATCGCAGGTTCACAACATGAATTAATATGGTCATAATTAGTTATTGAACTTGTATGATTGATGCCAAAATATTCCTATATTTTTGCTGCATCTACAATGTTCTTAGCTTCTATAATGGTCACACCAAGTTTAAGGTCAATAGAAGGACGATATAGGGGTTTATTTCCGGATCTTGTAGTGAAAGAGCCTGTTCGGCTGGTTGTTTGGCTGGCCCGATCTTTGTGAGAGAAAGCACTTCTTGGCACATTGTCTGGCGATCTTTGTGAGAGAAAATACTGCCGGACCGGGTGGGTGATAAATGGGCCTTTGGGAAGTAGGGTGGAACTGCCTAGTGCCTAACAAGTGAGCAACTTTTAGGCCGCATTTGCATCAATGTACCAAATTTTTGCACTATTATATGAACAATTACTATTAGAGCAATCTACACCGACCGACCCCAGTTTTTGTATTATATGGTTGACGCAATATTTATCGGTGGTAATCAGAAAGTATATCACTAAGTACTCCACAAGAAGCTGGCAAGACTAGTCTGCTAGGATAACTGCTATTGGAATGTTCAGTGAAGAAGAATGAACCAATACATGCATGTCGAACCGTCGCATTACATATTGCGGCAAAATTGTCGCCATCCTGCGAATAAGACGGCGATCGTGCAACATGCATCTCTCGCTTGCAGTTGCAGGGGGTCCGGACTCCAGAACGCCATGCATATCCCTCAAAACCAGGCCGTCTCAAAGATCTCAAAGATGAGCGGTTCGTTCACTTCTTCACCGCCGCCACTACTACTACTACGTACTCGATCTACGCGGCTGCCACAATCAACAATCGTTCCACAGCGCGAACACCGGTAGCTGGTGCGCCACCGGCCTTGCGGCCGCCGCCATCCAGCTGCTGCCCTCCCCGGCCTCGAGCTTCATGGGGTGGTGGCCGTACTGGAGGCCGTGCAGCAGGTGCGCGCCGCGGTGGCCGTCGGAGGTGTCCGAGTTGTCTGACGCGGCCTGGTCACCGCTGCCCCGAGCGTCCGACGACCGGTCGGCGCCAGCAGCCTCGATGGCGAGCACCGGCACCGCGTCCGGCGGCCGCGTCGGGGAGCGCCTGCACGCGTCGCCGCCGCCGATGAGGTGGGTGCTGGCGCAGATGCGCTTCACGTCGTACTTGCTGATGTCGAAGTTGGTCACCGCGTTGAGGCCGCGGAACTTGATCGCCGCGATGTCGTACGCCTCCGCCGCCTCCTCCTGCGTGCCTGCACAAATTTATATCAGGAAAAATCACAACACAAATTTATCTACACAAATGAGTCGTGAACTTGGCGTCAAAAACTAGTAGTACTGCACTAGTGGCAAGAACTTACTGAACGTGCCAAGATACAAGTCCTTGTTGCCAGCGACCCTCCCAATCCTGGCTTGCCATCTCCCATGCTGGTGATGCCTGCGTGCGTTTGCATGGGGAACAAGCAAGACATGAAAAGGTTACCACACAGGCATTGATGCAGGAGGATGCGTGTGCGTGTGTGCGCGTGTTGGTGAGATCAGGAAAATTCAGAGCTGTGCCAGACTCGGATGAGATGGCTAACGCAGACGACGCAGAAGTTTTGGGGTGTTGGAAAAGGCAGCAGGTGGGGTGCAAAAATGGGCGAGCAAAGGGCAGCACGGCATCACCTTGTCACTCCTCTGTACATGGATGCTCCCCTCGAGAAGCCGCTGCTGTTCCTGCACGAATAAAATTTCAGCGGCCAAGTTTTGATACAGTTTTGGATGCATAGTTTTGGATGCATGTGAAAAAGAGGATTCAGAAACAGCAGTGAGCAAGCATCGACGGTTTTGTTTCTATCTGCTACTACTAGTAGTGACGTTCAGGTAAAGGACTCTTCTGAAATTGGCACGTGAAAGATTCCATGCATTCAGAGGAATGAGTTGAACCCAAATTCTATTGCTATTACTACTACTCCGTATGCTCTAGTAGGACTGTAGGAGTAATGCAGTTGTGTGCACATAAAAACTGTTCCAACATTTAGCGAGCTGTCATCTTGTTACCCATATTATTATGACATTACTAGTACATAGTATTTACTATGTATGTGCAGCGGTACGGTGTACTCCCCTCTGTCCCCAAAATAAACGACGTTTTGGGTTTTTCGTCTTACAAGTTTGACTCGATTTGTAGAAAATACGTAGAAGATTTAAATCTTCAAATAAATTTGTAAAAAAAAACTAGATTAAAAGATCTTTCCATTGATACTAATTATGTAATATAAATATTAATTCTATTTTTAATATATAATTGCCGGTAGATGTTTCTCGGGAGCTGAAAACGTCATTTATTTTGGAACGGATGGAGTAAACAAGAGCTGCAATCATGCATGCAGTACCTTCTCAAGTGCGCAATGAACTCCTGCCTTGACATGTGTTTCATCTCCTCCAGCTCCTTCTCGTAGTGGCACAGCTACAAGAGCCAGAGAGGGCAGTGGATTGGATTGGATTGGATTGGATCATCAGGAAACATAGAGAGCATTGTACCAACCATTCATCAAATGCAAAGAATTAAGACCGCAGGAACGATGGCTGCAGGCCGGCCCCTACTTGAGCACGCAGCTGACAGGCCCTTTTTCATGGATGCATGGAGTTTGTAACAAGAAGATGAGAACCAGTAAACGTACCGGGAAATTTATGTGAGTCGAAGGACCCCAGTACTTGAGAGCAGCCAGGTCATAAGCCCTCGCAGCCTTCTCCTCCCTGTCATACCCGCCTGGCCACAACAGTCATAGCAACATACGGTGAGCATGTGGATCAACAGCACAACACCATTGGCCACAGTTGTGTGTGCCAATCAATGGAAATATCAAAGGACAACGAGGCTATATAGCAGCAGTAGTAGCTCACCTAGGTAGACTGCTCGATCGTTGTCAGCATTGCATTGCATGAAACAAGAACAACAAGTTCAATTTAGGTCAGTTAACACTTGAATCCAATGCATGCATGCATTCAGTTAAACATTGAGGCGGCTAGAAACTGAAGGCCATGGCTGGAATTGTGCTAAGCACTCACCTTGCCTTCCTTTCCTAGTCTGGCCTTCCTTCCTGCAAGTGTTGTCCCACAGGTGAGCCTCGTACCTCCCGGTCCATCTGTGCCTGCAGATCGATATCCATAGATTTTACATAGGCACACATCAGGATGACCGATCAAGCTCTCGGCAAAAAAATTGCAACGACGTTGAACAAAACAAAGGCGAAATCTTGAGCATGTATGCATGCATGCACTGTTGCGCCGCACACAGCAGGTAACGCCAAAAACCAACCTGGTGACGCCGCGGAACTGCGAGGTCCGTTGCCCGAACGTCTGCGCGGGCTTGCGGTGCACCGGCGGCAGAAGCTGCGGCGGATCGGCCGGCACATCGTCCCTCACGGCGAGCGACAGTGCCGCCGCAGCCGCCGGCCGCTCCGGCGGCACGTACATGGCCTCCCGGAGCCAGGACTTGATGCCGGAGATGGACATGGAGCCGCCAACAACGCCGCTGCTGCTGGCGCTGTACATCGGCACTGATGCGCCTGGCGGGCCCGCGCTCGCTACTGGGGCGCCCAGGAAGTACTGGCCGTGGTAGGACGACGACACGAACTGGTGGTGGTGGTGGTCCGAGAAGCCGCCGCCGGTGCAGGGCGGCGCGTTCATGTTGATCCCCAGGCCAATGCCGTTGCCGTTGCCGCCGCCGCTGCTGCCGTGGTAGTACGAGTCGCACGAGAGGGGTTGGAGGTCGTGGACCTCGTACTTGTTCACCTGCTCGGCGTGGCCGCAGCTGTCGTAGAGGCCGCTGCTGCTCTTGTTGCCGCTGCAAGTGACGCTCATGAAGTCCTCAAGCTTGGGACCTTTGGCTTCTGCGGCGGCGGCGTGCCTCCAATCTGCACAGGGACGGTACAAAGAACGAACAAGCTGAAACGATGCGTCCTTTTCGTTTGTGCGCCATGGGCCAACACTTAACAAGTGCAGTGCAGTTCAGTGACTTTTTTTTTTTGATGAGCAGTAAGGTGAAGAACTGAACACGATCCAAGAACATTCATCAAGAGACCAAAGACGAGTCTTTTCACTTCACTTATTAGCATGTTGTAACGAAATCGGTTTCCGCTCTTAATCTTCGTAATTTAAATTTAGAATTTTTACATGATATATATAGAAGCATGATCTCTCGATTCTGTTCTTATTGTTTAGCTAGCCGAAGTTATTATAAAAATGACGATACTCCTATAGTCCTATGCCATCTAGATTTCTTCATGTGTTTGTACCATGAACGGAAATTGACACAAAAACAAGCAAAGGATCGGAAAGGAGCTAGTTGTCTGTGCTCCACAAAGACTAGTACAACAATCATAACGTTCCAAAACCTACTTAAGAAACAAGCTGCTTCCCCTACCCTACGTACAGTGCATACTGAAGCCACAAAAGCTAATGAGCATGCAGTTACCTGGCGCAGAGCTATAGTGCAGAGAGCCATCGTGCTGCAGCGGCATGGCGACGAGAGGGAGAGGCGAAGCTGCCGCGACAGGCGAGGAGCAAGAGCCGTCTCCTCCATCCCCGCTGGCGCTCGCTCCGCCGCCGCTGCCGCGGCCACCGTCGCCGTAGCCGCCCCTCCCTGCGGAAGGAGACAAGGAGAAGCCGAGCCACCCGTTGTTCATGTCCATCTCCTCCTCCTCTCCCGGCTCGCCCACACAGAGAGAGGGAGAGAGATGAGATCAGAAGAAGACGGAAGGGGACAGGAACCGACGATGGAGTTCCTGATCCTGATGGTGATGATGATGATCCTTCCCTCTCCTTTCCAGGGAGAGTCTCTTTTTGGACACGAGAGAGAGACTGTTTCTTGCAAGCAAGCAAGCAAGACGAGAAAGACGACTAGTAGAGTGGTGCTGGATCGTTGGTGCCGGAGAGAGGGGCGAAAAGAGTCTCCTTTTTGACGTTTATGCGAGCAAGCTATATATGGCTATGGCTATGGGGGTGCGTAGTGTAGTGTACTAGGTGGAACGATATGAATGCGAATTGCAAAGGAGCCAGCCCAAGAAGGTGACGACTGATGGAGAGGCCGGCCGGCCGGGTGTGTGAATCTGTGATAGACTGCGTGAGAGTCCATGCAAAACAAAAGTTTCGGTGTGAAACTATTCATTGCATGCACAGATGCGAGCGTGGACCGGCGTTTCGTTTTGTCTTGGGGGCCGTGCCATGCCACGCCACGCCATGCCATGCCATGCCGTGCCATCCATCCATCAGCGGAGACGTCTTGCAGCGCAGCGCTGGCCCGGGTGTGGCATGCAGATGCAGCTACTACCAGCGGCAGCGGCTCAGCCGGGGCCGGGGCCCCCTGTCAGGCTCTAGCGGCACGAGGAGCTAGTATGGCTGCCCTAGCGTGTGTGAATATGTGTGACGCCTCATCTGTCTGTGTGTTCCGTCGTCGTCGTCTCTCTCTGTCACGTGCCGGTCCCGGCCGAACGCGAATCCATCCACGGGTGTGCCGCGCGCATGCATGCAAGGAAATGCGCGCAGATCTTCTCAGGTGATTTCGTGATCCAGAGATCAAGAACAGCTACTCTTTATCGACGCTTTTTTGAGTTTCTGTATGCATTTCGTGATTTACATGGGTTAGCGTCGTAGCGCTGCGCCCATGCATGTTTCGTCAAGTAACCAATCAAAGTGCGACCGAACTTCACTTGTTGAGATAATTCTTTTTTTGACTCGTGTCTCTACAGCATCTATGTCTGGTCAAACTTACTCCCTAATTAGATTTTTCCAATCAAATATCTTGGTGTACCTATCAGCCCCAAGTAAACTACATGTTGCTGATTGGTTGCCATTATATGAGTTGTAATAAAAAAACTTGATGTCTGAAAAGGTGGAACTATGACTATAGCTGGAAGAAAAGTTTTTGATTGAATCAAGTCTTAATAACTCACCCATTTACCATATGTCTATGTATACCTTCTTCCAAAGACCATTGTTGATAAAATGGATCAACTAAGAAGGAAGTTTTTCTGACAAGGAGGAGGGACTAAAAGGAAATACCATTTAATAAGGTGGTCTATTATATGCAAATCTAAGAAAAAAGGAGGCATGGGAATTAAAGATATTAAAAATATTAACGTTAGTTTATTATGCAAATGGTTCTCGAAGTTGGAAAAGGAGAATGGAGTTTGGCAAGAAATTATAAAATTCAAATACATCTGTTTTTGTAAAACATAAACAATCTGATTCCCCTATGTGTAAAGTTCTCCATAAAATTAGAGATATATATCTACATGGGAGGAAAATAAAAGTTGGTAATGGTAACAAAACTCTGTTTTAGAAGGATAGATGGTTGTATAACAGCCCCCTCTCTGTTTTATATCCCGATTTGTACAATATGTCACAATTGAAAGATATCACTCTTGATAAAGTTAAAAATGGGATATCCTGTATCACCTTCACCAGATGGTTGGTGGACAGATGGCAAGTACAATAGGAGAAGATTGTTTCGATGTTAATACTTTTACCTTAACAAATTCGAGAAGATATCATAACCAGGAAGTTTGGTGCTAAAAAGGTTTTCTCTGTCAAATCAACTTATGACTTGCTTACTAATAGTGATAATGGCTGTTATCACCAGAGGATTTGGAAAAGTAAAATCCCTGCTAACATCAAAATCTTTCTCTGGCTTATGATTAATAATGTTGTTCTAACCAAGGATAATCTTTTGAAAAGGAAATGGCAAGGGGAGTCCTATATGTTATTTTTGTGATTCACATGAGACTGTACAACATTTTTTTTTAAATTGTAATGTTGCTAAGGTTGTGTGGGCAACCTTTGCCACTTGTCTAGGTGCCTATGATGTTCCTATCAATTTGAATCATAGTTGGAGTTGGTGTGATAAATGGCTTCCCAAGAATCAGGATATTCATACTTTGGGCATTGCCGCTATTACTTGGGCAATCTGGAAGACCAGAAATTTTGTTTGTCTTGAAGGAAAAAATATTAAGAACCCTATCTTTATTATATGCCATACCTGTGCACTAATTAAGTCTTGGGTAGGTTTTTACTTTCAGAAAGAAGAGGAAAAAGAATATCAATGCTGGTATTGATTCTGTTCTAGAGTTTGCTGTCAAGTTGGTATGCAAGAAACCTAGACTAGATACCAAGCTCTTGGAACAAGGAAAGGACGATTCTCAGAAGGAAAGGGAGGATGATTCGTCTATGGCAAGTCTGATGGGGTAGAAGCCTCCAGTTTTCTCTTATACCTCCTAGATGGGAGATGCTTTTGGTGTTTACCGACACTTAACTTGTCATTAGCTGCTGTATTTCCCTGTTTCTGGCTGGAACGCCTTGTTTTTTAGTTGTAATAGATTGTTGGTACTATGTTACGGTGTGCGTCAGGTTGTTTAGAGGTCATCGATAGTAATTTGCTACTCTTTTAGTTTGTTCTGTTGCTGCTGATATATCTAGATGTAATGTTGAACAACATGTATTTCCGTTCAAAGTAAGGAAAATGGGGATCTTATTTAGTTCTAAAAAACTTACTCCCTAAATTCTAAACCACAAGTCATTTTGGCCTTTTACTCAGTTATGAACAAAAAATCAAAATGACCTACAATTTGGAACCGAGGAAGTATTAAATTTGACTACATTTATTGAAAAAATATTAACAAATTTGTAAATCTATAGGAGTTTACTACAAATATTTGCACTCTTCTATCCGCTTCACGTGTGATCAACGAACCATGCTTCCTCTACTCCTATGAAGCTCATTGCTTCGCACTTAGCACTTGTTTGGTTGGAGGCCACAACCAGCCGATGGCATCGACAACAGCCCACGCTGATTATTGTCTCTGTTTGGTTCATAGCACCGATGTGGCGGCCATAAAATTTGTAAGTCATTTTTGCGTCAAATCTTAGGCGGACATTTCTACCGCCTAACCTTCGGCAGCGTCATGGAGGAATGCATTTTTTTTTAAAGGATGAGAACGTCCGGCCTCTACGTCCGTGGGCGTTAACGACCAATTATTACATAAATTGCATAAATCATAAAAAGATAAAAAGAGCACAACCGGTTCCTAAGATTGACAAAAGAACTAAAGCAAAAATATATGCTTCCACTCTCCATTTGATCGTTGTATTGCTCATCAAGGAGAGTGAGCTCTTGGCTTGCTCAACACACTGCAGGTGCGTCATGGAGGAATGCATGGTCTGTGGTGGGAGCAAAACAACCCAAGAATGTTTGTGTGACAAAAATTGTTGTGTGTCTAGAAATTGAATATGCAAGTTAGGGATTGATTTGTTTGGTTGAATGATTGTGTGTAATGAGAAAAAAAGACTAACAAAAGAGATAACATTCATTTTGTTGTATAACGGAGAGACAATTAGTTACTTTTGAATTCATAATATAATTAAAAACCTATATATGTAAATAATACTATACTACTTATGTCCCTTGTTGAAAAAAACGGGTTCCGCGGAGAGAGGGAACATGCGCCCGGTCGGTGCCTCGAGGGAGAGGGATGGAAAAATGGCTAAGTCAAAGGACAACTCAACACAAAGTCTAGTATTAAAGTATTCACCAACCAAGTTACATAGAAGTCAATGCTCATTAGTTATAGTTCTCGATCACAACCAATACTACTTTACATTTTTGCCCTTGAAATATCCTCAAACGCCCTTAACCTATCACACGAGGATACCATGGGCTTGATCGACTTTTCCTCTAGGAAACCGCCCTCTTCGCCCGGGCCCGTGACATGGCCCAATTGGGGCTCAACCCACTACAGGAGTCGTGGTAGGTTTTACTTCCTTGCGGGACATCTCTGCTCACCTCTTGGGACTCGGTTCCCGCCTTCTTCACTTGAAGCTTCCGATTATCTCCGCCCGGCCGGGGGCTACGTGTGGGGAACCTCCGCCGGACCTTTAGCCACACGGTGATGGCGGCTGGCGAAGGAGGAGGTCGGGGCCTCCGCCCGCCTCTCGGTCCCCTTTGCTACCCTGCGTAGATGTTTCACAAACAAAGCAACTCTGTTAGCCCTTGCCCTATGGGGGTACCTCCATTCACCGTCGAGGTTGTGTCCCAACATTCCCTAATGCTTTTTATTTGTGCTTCTAAAAAAATAATTTTAATTAGGTGTATAAAAATTAATTTTATTGTGTATAAATAGTATTATTGGAAAGATTTTTAAATCTATTTTTTTTACAAATTGCATGTATAAATCAAGTTCAACCGGTAGCACACACCAACAATGAGAACTAAAAACGGACGGTGGGGAGTACTATTTAGACAAGAAAATTTTAAGTCAGCGTTAGATAAGAAACTTATCTTGAAAGTGTCCTTTGATTTTTTTTTTTTTCGTGTCAAAACGGCGATTCACGACTTGGGGCTATCTGATGATGGAGTTTGCGAGTTGACATTCAGGCGCGGATCGAGCCAAAAGGTAGGAGAATCCATGCAGGTGCTCACGTGAAATAACTTGAGTACGGATGGGAGGGGCTGTGGTGAAAGCCTGCAAAGCTGCCGAAAGTATAGCAAGGGCAGAAGGGCAATGGTGGAAATTTTGTGTTGATATTTTTGGAGGAACAAAGTTGTTGACATCTCGAGGCACACCAATCCTGACCAAAATCTACGGAAGATACTCGATTGGACGGCTACACCACCAGGGCTCGTACTGTAGATAGGAGTAATATATGAGTACGAGTACTACCACTTTGGCTGTTTGGATTTGTCCATAGATCAAGTCTTTTCTTTAGGCGTCCAATGTGATTTATTGAAATTCATTTGTTGTTATCAATCTCTTGGTTAGGCGTGGTAATGACAATGGTGTTGTTTCATCGTACGTTTTGGGGGTTTTCAAGGCCAGGCCAGGCAATTTGTAAATTGTAACCCACTCCGCTGTCTTGACTAGAAACAGCAACCGGCAGGCCATGAACTCCATGGTCCATGCACCTCGCCTCGCCTCTGAATTTGTGATCACTGTGCATCCGATCGAGGCGAAGCAGTCTCAACTGCCCAGAAGCGCAGAACACCCACTCTCTGACAGGCATGGCACAGCAGCCGATGCTCCGATCCTGCCAGCCGAGCCGAGTTTGCTCGATCTTTTCTACTGTGCGATGCGATGCGCACGCAGCCATAGCAACAGTCACGCGCGCCTGGACTGGACGGACTCCCTTGGCTTTCGCCCTTCCCGAGAGGAAACCAACAAATACCGAGCAGAAAGCAACAGAAATGGCTATTTTCCTCCAACAAGCCATCTTATCTTATTTTCTCTAAAAAAGAGGCAATCTTATAGGGATATAAATTTTTATGAGACAATTTACCTCCAACTCGAACGAGACAGACAAGCCGTTTGCTCTGGCTTTTGGAAGCAAACCTCACTCTCCTGCCTAGCCTTGGACAATGTCACCACTACGGTGTGTGAACATCTTCACACCTCTACGAGCAGCGTGTGGAGGCCTGGAGGAGAAGGCTGTGCAGCAAAGCTGTACGTACAGTGTATGTAGAGCTAAGTACTACTACTACGGAGTAGTACGCGTCTACGCCTACCTAGAGCCTGGAGCGATAAGGGTGACGTACGAATGGAGTGGACACAGAGGTGAGGTTGGAAGAACCCGGCCGGACCGGACAAGGCGAGGTGCCGAGGAGGAGGCGCCGGTTTATCTCCCTCGGGGGACGTGCCACCCCTTCTCTCTTTCTTCTACGACGACGTTTGTGATTTGTCCCTTGCATGCAGATTCAGGCGACTTCCCGGAGTCACCTCCACACGTCTCCCGGCCGTCAGGCAGCAAGGCCTCCCTCTCCCTTTACTGAACTTTACTACGTACTAGTACGGAGTATACTACTGCTGCGGAGACACGGAGTACTGGAGTATACTGTACTCCTACAACGTGGCTCTCTCTTCTCTTCGGATTCCAAGTAGGGCACAGTCGTAGGAGTAGGAAGTGAGAGCTAGCACAGCTGGTGGTGATGCGTGCTCTACGCTCTGTTTCCGTGTTTGGCTTTTGTTTTCGCTTGTGCACCGCAAACGGGAGCGGGTGAAAGAAAAGATGATGCGTGCATGGAATGGGCACGGCATTGATTGATTTGATTGAAGGATTGCTTGGCTAGGCTTGGTATCCGTGCAACTTGGCTTCCGCTTCCCGAGACAGGCTGCAGCATTTGCGTCGCAACCGGACAAACACAGTAGCCTGGCCGGAGATGGATGGATGCCGTGATGGAGAACAGCGAGCGGATCCAGCGACAACGCTTGTACGAGGAGCCCGAGTTCTTTCGGCCTGTTCTTACGCTGTGGGCCTAAAACAAAAGCGACCAATACTCATCCTGGCCCGGCCCGCGTAGTTTTGTTTCCCTACTGGAAGTGACCACGCATTGCAATAAGATTTGAGAGCGCAATACCACGCACTGCAGTAAGATTTCCATTCTTACCAATACAGTTGTTACATACATGGAGTATGTGTGAGTATGACATAAGCAACAAGTTTACTATAGAATATTGATAGATTGAATATTCTTACCAGTAAACTTGTTACATACATGAAGATGCATAATGGGAGATACATGATGTGGCACTAAAAGATATTAGCTTGAATTGTAGGAGGATGCTACGACTACAGATAGCATGGTATAGATATGATAGATTCAACAAGTAATTGTACTTAATGCTATGGAAGTATTAAAAAAAAGTGCTGTGACGATTCTCTCTCTCTCTCTCTCTCCCTCTTCATTTCACTCCGCAATGTAGCCACATTGACAGAAGTAGTAGTTAAGTACACGAGGTTGAAACTATCAAAATTAAGCCTTAAAGAATATCCTCCAACTGTTTAAGCCTGGGATCCAACTCGGCAGCATTTTCCTCTACATAATCATCCACTGGAGTTCGGTATGCATCAGCAATTGCCTTTCCTTTATCCAGTACTGCAGATGGCACCGTTTGCAAGAGACTGAAACACACACAAGTAAGATGTGAGTGACTATCCCTTTTGATTTTGAAATGCAAAAGGGGTTTCCGTTTGTTGTTACTTGTCTAATGCTGCAAGGGCAACACTGATCTTGGTCCTCATGGTTTCAACGGTCGCTGACTGATCATTCCGTGATGCACGTAGAAGCAGTGAGTCGAGATCTTCCAATGCTCTAGAAGACCACAGGCAACAAATCTCATAATCTCATAAGTTTTGTTCTGCTGCAAATTAAAGAAGTGCATTCAGGAAAACCAAATTATGTTTACCGTAAGCACTCGTCCACAGCGTCTGATGCAGCCTTGCCTTGACCATTACTAGAAGCATATTGTGCCACCTGACATTTGTTTAGTCACATGGATTCAGTGGGCGTAGTTCGAAATCAAGAAATTACACCATGATATTCTATCCAACCACTGTATCAGCCTATAGCATTGGGCATGAAAGATTATGAATGATTGGTGATGTTGACTAACATTCGGCAGAATAGACACTTACTGCTCGAATGTTGACCCGCAAAGATGATGCCGGTCCAGAGCGAAGTAATGATCTGCTCTCGTCGTACATTGGTTTCTCAAATTCTAAAGATTTCTCTGCAATGAATCATATACAGGGAGAATCTCTCATGGATAGGTTGTATCATATCAAAGTATAACCACTCAAAAATGACAAAGGCAGAAGCATTTGTTTAGTAAAAAAGAAGGGTCTGCAGTCTTATGGATAAATACAGCTCATATTTGCTGATGATGGTGGAAAAGATTATATATGCATCAGCCCAAGGTTGCTGAGGTGCCAAATAAAATGATCATCATACTAGTGAATTACCTAGATCAACGAATTGGTCAATAGTCAGCAGGACAGCCGGAACGTAGCTCTCCAAAGGCTCCAGCTTCTTCCTGACAGTAGCAGTTCAGGGACAGCGAAAAGCGATAAGGTGCCATGCAAGAGGTGATAAGGTGTTATGCAGATCAAATGCCACACTCTGCAGCAATCCAATTCAAAATGTTTTCCGGTGGAGAGAGCAGGACAGGGCTTAATTACCTCTTAACGTACTTGTCCAGTGGACTGGCCGCTTCTGCCCCTGCAGCAATTGGGGGTTGGGGCACAGCAAATCAGCCACAGACAGACACGAACAGCGAGTCGATTGTGGGTACATAGAACAGCATAGCACAGTAGTACTTACGGCCGACGGCAGTGGCGAACCAGGCGGCGACGCCGGCCAAGGAGACAGCGCGGCGGCCGACGCCGTCGGAAACGGACCGAGCGGAGGCGGCGGCTATTACTTGGCAGCACCGGCGGCGGCGCGGTCGAGGCAGGGACGGGCAGATGTGAGCCCCGCCGGAGGTGGTGGGGAGGAGCGAGGACGACATCTTTGGAGTCGGAGGAGACGGGGCAGCGGCAGCCGGCAGGGGAGTAGGGGTGATGCGTGCGGCGGGCAGCGGCCGTGGTGGGCCGGGCCCTTCCGGCCACGCGACTGCACGAGAGCCACTCACTCGTGTCCCGGCGGGCGGTGATTTCTTGTTGGAAAAGTGCACGTTCACTCACCCAACTATCACAGTTCACTTTTCCTCCCTCAACTTCAAAACCCGACAAATCATCTTCCCCAACTTCTCAAACCATGCATTTTTCCTCCCCCGAAATGTTTTGAGGGCGGTTTTGATACAGTAACCGCGGTTTTGCTACAGTACCAGCACGTTTGTCTTTTTTAAAAAAATCCGGTTGAATCTTTGAAAAATCATAGTAAATCATAGAAAAAAATTATAAAATGAAAAATCCGGTTTTGTTGTACTCCACATGAATAGATCTACACAGTGAATATACAATATGGTATACTTTAGTTCGACAAAAATAATTATAGAAGGTGAAGCTACGAATTATTTAAATTAATTATATATTCACCTTATAGAACTTTGTACTAAAGCATATCATATTAAATATTCTCTCGTATAGATCTACTCATGTGAGTCTAACAAAATTGAATTTTATATTTTATGATTTTCTTGTGATTTTCTATGATTTTCAAAGATTCAACAAATAAATAAAAAGAAAAAGACAAAATTTTCATAGCAAAAACTTTGTACTAAAGCATATCATATTATATATTCACATTGTAGATCTACTCATGTGGAGTCTAACAAAACCAGATTTTTTCATTTTATGATTTTTCTATGATTTACTATGATTTTTCAAAGATTCAACTTAATTTTTTTTTAAAAAAGACAAACGTGCTGGTACTGTAGCAACCCACGGTTACTGTAGCAAAACCGCCTTCAAAACCGCTCGCGGGAGGAAAAAAACGCATGGTTTGAAAAGTTGGGGGAGGTGATTTGTCCGGTTTAGAGTTGAGGGAGGAAAAGTGAACTTCTGTGATAGTTGGGGAGTAAATGTGGACTTTTTCCTTTCTTGTTCCAGGACGGCGGCCAGCGCGAGGCGTTGGAGTCACCTACGTGGGCTCGTTGTTGCCATTAGCCAATTCTCTTTCGTGTTCTATTCTACTTTGCATGGTTGCTAGCTTTTCCAGATACTAGGGAACTTTCAGTTCAGTTTAGATTTAGATAAACTTGGTTCTGCAAAGAAAAAAAAACTTTTCCAGGAAACTTTCGGTTCTGTTTATCTTTTTTTTTGAACAAGAGAAACCCCAGTTCCATTATATGATAACGGAAATACAGCAGTTTTGGGATAAGTTTAGGTAGCAAACAAGAACGAGACAGTAGAGTCTGAGGGACAGGCCCCCCAGACAGGATACAGATTATGGATAAACTAAAACTGAACTGAAAACGTAGCAACAGACACAATCTATCTTAAAACTCCATCTGGCCATAGAACCACGATGCCAACACAGACTTCTTCATTCCTTTTGGTGGTCTTCATCGTCCTCAACATCTTGTATCATGTAGATCTGGTGCTTCTTGTTGTTCTGGGCCAGCAGTCTTGTGGCGAACTCCAAAGTAGCTTCCACCGCTTGAATCCACGCTTCTCTGTCAGCGACGGCATGAAGTCCGCCCAGTGTTTCACTAGAGCACATGAATGGCACAATATTTCTAATGGATTAAGGAATTCCCTTCCATTAAACAAATGTCATTTTGTTTTTTCCAGATAGCCTAGCAGATGACCTCTATACCAGTTGTATGAAATTGAGATCCTTTTTTTTTTTTTTTTTTTTTTTTTTTTTTTTTTTGAAAGTTGCCAGGAGCACTGGCCCGTCATGTAAGAGAGAGAAAGGCACCCGCGCCCAACCGCGAGTGGACTGCCGACCGCCCGGCCAGACAGCCTACCGAGCTCCCAAGCTCGGTCCCAGGTGCAGGAACCAGGGATCGATCCCTGGTCGGCTAGCTCCCCAGACTGGAGCTACTACCACGACGCCACAGCGTCGTCCGCCCAAATTGAGATCCTTTTGACAGCCATTTATCACACCAATTCCAGCATTGATCAAAAGAAACTGGAATGTTGTCAGTCCCAATACATTTAGCAAAGGTTCCCCATATGACTCAGTAATAGGATAAGTAAAAAGTAAATGATTGACAGTTTCATCTTGCTGACAGAAAAGACATGCATGGCTCCCTAACCAGTTTCTTCTAATCAGATTGTACTTAGTCAAAATAGCATTGTTGGATATAAGCCATAAAAAGATTTTGACTTTGGCAGGGACTTTCCCTTTTCAAATTCTTTTTGCATAAGAGCCAACATCATTCGGTTCTGTTTATCTATTCTGCAATTTTTTCCAGGTTGGAACCGTCAGTTCAATTTTTAGATAGACTTGGTGTCTAATAATGACACAACGTCGAGATGATATACAGTTATCAAGAGCTATTCCTAGATTTACACATTGTATGTATAAAATGTAAAAATGGACTGCGAACTCGTGCCTATCGCATAAACATGAATAATTTCAGGTGTCGAACCGCCTTTACATGTTGCAATCACACCAAGCTGGCAAAGCATGTGTGGCAAATGACGCCCTGCACACACACCAAGTACACATCTAGAGGACTATATATACTCCGTATGTAACTTAAGAAAAGGTAGTACACATATAGGTAACTCATGTCTGTACCGTAAGTCTCTACAAGAATAAAAAGGTTGTGCCACGAATCATCTCCTAGACTAAACTATGTGCAGCAGGTAAATCATCTACAGAAGCTAAATTGTCTCCCATGCAGCACGAACCAGATTTTCATTTCTTATGTAGTCTGATCCAACATCGATTAGATTTGTTCAAGCAAGTGGTTTCTGCACCAAGACTAGGTCGTGGAACATCACCAAGGGGTGCGACTCCAGCATTGACTTCTTCTGTCAACAGAAAAACGAGTGAGTGATATACCGTTTGTATTAGCAAAACAAAGAAAATAATTACCACTACTGCAAAAACAAAACATCACTGTCGGCACTATCGTTACCAGCAATGAAAATATACCTATCACTCATATTTTTTTATATATATAAAGTCTGGATCAAAACGATTTGTTTTAAATTTCAGATGGTTTATATATCAAAATTTTAATATAGGTTCTCGGATCTGTTGAACAATCTTGAACGGAGACCAAAAAAAATCAACAGTAGCACTCAGCGGATGACATCATCAGTTATATAATAGACACAAGTACTGACTTGAGATGGTATGGACACTTGCTGCTGAAAAATATTGAGGACACCAGTTTGAATCCTAGAACTACTAATTGTTTTGTTTTATCACTGCCAGTTCAAATTGGCATCATTGGGCCAGGGACAAGAACGTGCACTCCCCAAATCTAAAAGTCGCCCCCCCCCTTCCCCCGCCAGCCGCCGCCCAAGCTCACCTCTCCTCACCGGCCGGGCGGGGGTGCCTGCGCTGCTCCTCCTCCTCGCCGGCCCGGCGGGAGAGCTAAAGAAGGCTCCTCCTCGTGCTCCTCCCCCCGGCCCGTGCACCTCCGTGGTCCCCTCCTCTCACCTTCCTCTCCGGCACACCGGCAACCGACGGATCGACCCTGCGCGACCGGATCTGCGCCACCGCGGCTGGCTCGGCCGGGGGGCGCCGCCGGCGGGCCGGCCGGCCAGCCCCTCCCTCAGCGTCGTCGGGGCATGCCCAGCGCGCGGGACCTTGCCGGCGGCGCGGGCGGCGCCATCCCCTCCGGCATGGTGGGTGGAAGGACGGGCCTGCTCGTGCCACTTTGGTGATGCTGCCAAGGCGATGGTAGCTTTGGCGGGCGGCGCGATGCGGGCGGCGGCGGCCATCCTCCCCCGACGGTGGTGGGTCGATGGATGGCCATGGTCGGCCCGTGTCTTCCGGCCGGCGAAGTGGACGGCGGCGACCCCACGCGCGGGCCCTCGTCTCGGGCTGCCCGGTCGCGATGGTGGATTGCCATGCGTAGCGATGGCGGCCGCGGGCACGGCCGACCGGGGTGAAAACCCTCCCTCTCCCCGCCCTCGCCGGGCCAACGACGGTGGCGCCCTAATGCGCCATTACCTTCTTGGCGTCGTCCTCTTCGTCGGTCGGTGGCGGCTGCCGGGCTCTATGAACGAAAAGTTCCAGGTGGGTGTCCTCAATGTAGTTGGCACCCTTGGGCGTCATTCCTTCATGAAGGCTCCGTTGAACCCTTCGAGCTCTTGCATCGCCTTGCGGTCAAGCCCCCCAAACCTTCATCGCCGCCTTGTCGCTCGCCTTCCGCTCCGCCGTCGCCACGGCCTACCTTGCTCTAGGGTTGAAGCCACCATTGTCACCATCGTCGTTGTCCGGCCGTGGGCCACCGACGTCGTGTTCAGACGACGGGATCTCCACTGCATATTAGCTTCGGCCTTGTGATGTTGCAACTTCGCCTAATGAGATGGCATTGTACCTTCGGGCGCTTACTTCATGTCACCCGCCCTTCGCTTGGAAGTTGACGCCATCGTTGTCGCGCCCGTCGTCGTTGATTGGTTGTGGGACACCGGCGTTACACTCATCACACGCCGACTTCGAGTCGTCTCGGGGTTGACGTCATTGTTATCTTCGTCGTTGTTGCATGGCCGTGGGCCACCGACGCGCGCACTTGATCCACCTCGGCGATCCATGGCGTGTGACGGCCCCTTGATGCTCTACTGCGTGGGTGCCAGCAACTGGGATTTCCATTCCTCTATTCAGTTGGCGTCTCCTGAGTATCGGTCTAGTGATGATGCATATCGCCTCTAGTGATTGTGTTGTGTGGCTTGGTGGGGTGCTCCTTCTTGCTTTTGGTAGTAGTTGCTGCCTTTGTTTGTTTGTGGCCACTCTCTCCGTGGTTGTGTTGTGTTGTTGTGTGCGTGGTGTTGTATTGTGTTGTTCAGCCATTCTTGGCTTCTTCTTTTAATGAAAATGACACGTGAAGTCGTGTTCAAGAAAAAAAAAAATGGCATCATTGCCGCCTATTCAAAAAACTGGCGGTGATAGGTTTTTTTTTGAAGTGAATATTTAATCAGTATTGGTTCCAAAAATTATTGAACAATTTCATCATTTCATGATGTAGAGGAATATGCGATAGAGAATAGGATTACCTCTTCGTCTGATAAAATGGTGAACCCAAGCTTCTCTGACCAGATTGGTGCCATTTCAGGGTCAACAGGCCGCCGTAGAAGGCTTACATTACAGGCTCTCAAATTTGCCTCGATTGACTTTAGGAGAAGTCTGAAGTAGCCCTGCAAAAAAGAAACTTGAAACAATAAGATCTGTCATAGTAAAAATAACTGAAAAGATTTCACCCATAATTAACAAAACAGTACTCCCCATTATCCCATACGCCAGTAGGTGAAGGTACCCAGGAAAGCAAACGAATGAAATATAAGAATTTAAGAATTGGAATGGCACCCAAAATATCTGCCATTATATACGATTCATGTTTGATTAAATATATCCAATTTATTGTTTGGAATTGCAGCAGAAACTTGTATCAGGTAATTATTAGGAGATACTTTGGTCAGATCGACATTCTCTAGTTATGCACCTGACCCTCGTATTTTTTTAGGAGTGGGATATGCAGAATAAATCAATAATTGCATGTAAGATAATATCAGCTATAGAGTGTATGGTTCAAGTGTATTTCCACCTTTTTTCTGCACTCGCTCACGAGTAGCAACAAGGACCAGTTCTGCAACTTCTTCCACACGCATTTTTTCAGAATCGCAGCACACACAACATGCGTACTGCAATAAAATAAAAAGTGGGAAAAGTAAGAATACCAATAGTAAAAAAGGTCATACTAACTCAATTTGAGGATGCTAACAATCCATGTTTTATGTATATGTTTTTTTTTTTTTTTTTGGGGTAAAGTCTGCACACTAGAACCATACAAGTGTAAGGATTGAATGCATAACAGATGTGTCATAATGCAGACTAGAAGAACAAAAAATGATAATAATGAAAGAGCAGGCCTGGCACGAAAAAGAACCACCTTGCAGTTAACACAAGACAATACATTCCTCGAAAATCCTTATCCCCTTCTCCACTTTTTCTGCAACAATAAAGTTTTGATTGTTTCCACGAAAGAGGACTAAAGGTAAACACGGTTTTGATCAATAAACCCACTCACACAGCACCTAAGAGTTGGCAAAATAAGCAAGAACATACCCATAAACCATATCCGAGAAGACATCACTGTGCGCATCAGTAGATTCCACGAATGAATCCTATGAAAAGTACAGAGATCGAGGTGAGACTATAGCATCCAAGAAGCTATTGACAGGCAGATGCAAAATTTATAAGTGAAAGAACAACTTTGAAGATTTTGATAGCTTCTGACATGTAGAGTTTGACATCCCTACTTGCGTCCGCTCCCACTTAAAAAAAGCCGCCAACAAACATTGGACCTTATCCTTCTAAGGAAGGCAATCTCTTCACACTTTCCCATTCCTTCTATACGGTCACGAAGTGATTGACATTCTTGGCAACACAAGAAGCGAAAACATACGTATTCTTTCAGAATTTCCAGAGGCGCCTGAAATGTTCAATTTAACCATTCAGCTCTATCTTTCACAATGGCAGGCCTTCCTTTTACCAATATAAGTGAAAAGGTCGCAAACCTTCTGTTTTACAACTCTACTATTGTAGCATTTCACGTGGCATGGTCTCTCGCACTGCAAATAGCAAAAAGGCATAATTCACAAGCCATAAATCTATTAAAGGCGATACGTTGGGCACATTAAGCATAAAGTAGAACAGACCTGGTTACAGAAGAAAATCGTGTTTGGATCCAGTATTCCAAACTCTGTGTGGCCACACCTAGATGCAGATTTTTATAAAAAGGAGTTCACCTGATCCTGTTAATCTACCAATAAAAAATGCTCATTAGTAGTATCTTACCCACAGAAATAGCAACTCTCTGTTTGGACCACTCTTTCTTGTAAAGTCCGTTTCAGGAGAATAATAGGTACACTGGTAGCAGAAGGTTCTTTTGCCACAATCTGTTATAAAAGGAACCAATTAGGCACAGCACAAAGAGACTCCAAATTATTTGCTGAAGCATAAAGCTTTTACGATCACTTACTCGTTGCCTTAAGGTAATACAACTAAATCTTAAACCCAAATAAGCAAAAAAAAAAAAAAAAAAAAAAAAAGTTACTGACTTTGGGGCCAACAAAGTCAGTTCTTGTGACTAGACAATGTGAAGTCCAAGCATAATTATAATTAGTCTGCTCACTTATAAAGATATTGGAAAAATACTGTATCAACAGAAGGTAAAAAAAAAAAAAAAAAACCCGCTTGGGGACTAAGACTAAGACTAGCCCCGGATTTTTTTGCTTAAGAAGAAGACCTTCTCACGCAGGTCGATAAAACCCACCGAACCTCTGCCCCACCCCGACACAAGGGCACCGTTACCCAGTGTGAGAACCGGGCCGGGCCTAACAACTTTGTGCTTTGTCGCCATGGGACGACGAGGAGGTTTTTAACCACATCGAAATTGAAAATTCGCCTCCCATGGGGAGTCGAACCCCGAGACTTGTGGAGTGCCTCGAGTGGCTCTAACCATTGGGCTAGAGGCTCTTTGGCATATCAATAGAAGGTATATAAACCAAGTGGACCCCATGCCTTGAACACACAAGAATCAGAAAATTGAAGATATCAGTTTTACATAGTAGATCACCAGTGCATTCATGCAAGTGGGAAAACAATTATGGTAAGGAACAAATCACGGTTCATAATACCGTTTAATTTGTTAATAGATTTAGTGACAAGACTGTACCAAACCACTTAAGTAAAAAAAAAAAAAAGGGTTTGGAAAGCCAGGATAGGCCGATGATTGCAGAAGAAATAAGAAACTTCATTAAAAAAAACTAATCTCTAAATCTCTATACAGATAAAGCACCATCTAGAACAAACAATATACAACAAAACTGTTTCCATCTCAAGACAGCAGTAGATGACTTCGCAATCTCTTTGCACAGCAAGAATGGTAGCAGTAAAGCAAAAGAAATGAAGGATGATAATAGTAAAGCCACCAAGAATATGAGGGCATTGGCTTGCAAACCACATCGCCATCCTCAGTGTTCGTATTACAAAACACCACTAAGTTACCTGAAGAAGTAAGGTTTGGGTAGTCATGGAAGCTGGAAACACTAGCATTGCCAAATTCATTTGAATTCAAATTCACATGATTTTGCAGCCGCAGAGCTATATCATGAAGTGTCAATCCTTCGGTGTATAAATGTTGTGATACCTGATACATAAAATTTTCACCAGTCAAATGAACTTAAACAAAAGAACTATTTTTTTGTTCAAGTCTAGATTATTATTAAAAGTTAATTGAATGGCATTTTGAACTTTTTAGCTCTAGTTCTCATAGGCACTAATTTGTTCCAAAAAATAGTGCTGCTTACGGTTGCCGTCTTCTCTCCATGCCAGCATGTTTCTCAAACTCCGAAGGAGTAATCTAGAGTCAGACCAGAACGGTAAATACCTTAATTATTGAACGTCAAGCAGGATAATTACAGCTTAAGAAACAAAACTTGCTGACTGTTTATTTGTTTTGTACCTCATCATTGCAACAATTGCAGACGATACCTGTTCCCCGTTTATACCCTTGCCCTAGAGCCTAAAAAAAGTGAAGCATTAGTCCTCTTAAGAGTGCGCAACAAATTCAGGTGAACGTGGAAAATGGATTAATATAATTCACGTAAAATCCAGATCACCTCTCCGTTCTTCAACTTGTAAGTCAACAGAGTATAATCTGGAAGGCCACCCTCTTTGAAAATCAGTGGATGCAAAGCCGTATCCCTGAGAAAAGCAAAAAGATAGGTTATGCATCATTTCAAAATGTCATGTAAAAGAACACCTTCACACCAGGTTTTGCAGAAGGTTTCCCTAAATAAATGTTACGAAAAGATTTAATCTTTTATTTATTACCTCCTATTCGGTAGTTTTGACTTTGAGTCTACGCTGAAGTTTCGGTGTGGCCCTTGCGCGCTTGTTACTGGACTTGGTAAAGAAATAAGCCCCAAATCTGTGGAATCATGTTTTGAGTAGTTAGGGGTTACTGCAGTAGGTACAGGAGAACCAAGACTTTGCACCATCGATGATGCTGAGAGTGGGAGGACCTCCTGTGTTCCTTGCATTGCGAGTTTCTTCAGTGTCAGTAGAGAGGGCTGAATTCCCTTTGTTTGGGATTCCACTGAAAGTTGGAGCCGAAATCTCAGTGCCTCCTTGTCGTCTCCCAGACCGCCTTTTGGATGCCCATTTGAAGTTTATGGTGCTATTATCATTGGCAGATTCATTCGAGTAGTCTCCCAAACTGTAAGCCATCTCCTCTGCAGCCGATCCCCGTGAACTAGAAGTGGGGCTTCGCAATCACATTCACAACAAGGTGAAGTTAGCATGTGTGGATGTAGCATTATATATTTTGATAATGATTACAGTACTAATCAGTTCCAATGAAAGCCTAACCCGGCCAAATCGATCGATCAGTGAAATGTATCCCTCACCTCAAATTCAAATCAAGCAGAAACAGTCTGGCCCTCTCCTGGTCGGTCTCGTCGTCGAGCATCTCCACGTCTCCCCGATGGTGCTGGCGCAGGGGCCGAACACCATTGGATTCCAAACTCGCGGACGAGGCTTCGGCGGCGGGCATAGTCATGGGTACCCCGGCAAACTCCCGGAACTTCTCCGGCAACGCCTCGGCAGGCACGTCCCTGAGCTTACGAAACAGGTCGTAGAGCGACTTGCCGTTGGGGAGGAAGATGTGACCGTTCTGGTTGTTCGACACGACCCCGGCGTGCTTCTCGAACTGCAGCGCCGACAGCACCTGCATGCGCGGCGCGGAGAAGAAAAACAATCAGAAATTTCCGCGCAACGCCACGGAAGTGACGGAACCGTCGAGGTGTACTGTTCCGTAACTGATGGGGCAAGTGATCAATCGAGCTGACTTACCTTGCCGTGGTAGCCGCAGCCGGCGGAGGCGGGGGCAGGCGCAGGTGTAGCCGCCGTCGGTGATGAATCCCTCGAGCCTGGCCTGCGCAAAGAACCGACCAGTTAGAGATCGCGGCGGCGAGATCGCGGTGAGATCGTCGACGGACTCACATGTTTGGATTGGAAGATGTAGGTGACTCGTGTGTGCAACAGTAAGGGCAGTAGATCCTTTACACAACTAATATCAATACTATCCAGATCAACTTTGTGCCGCTCCATTGGCAGCCAAGGAAGGACGGCTGAAGAAGAGAGAGGAGGAGGCCGCTGGAGGACGAAGAGAAGGATAGGTCGGCGGTGGCTGGAGGAGAGGAGGGATAGGTCGGCGGCGGCTGGAGGAGAGGAGGGATAGGTCAGCGGCGGTGAACCGTTACGCTAAAATCTGTTCCTCCAGTAAAAAAGCGCTCGTAAACTGTAATTAAGCACCTCCTAGGCTTAACCTCTTTCGTGGTCATTTTTTTTGTATTTTAGCCACTATTTCTATAAATAAATCCGTCGGAAAACTTTTTTCTATTTCTAGAAGTAAACCAAAAGCTCAGGGTCAATTAATAAAACGCCGAGGTTGTTTTCATGTCCCCGTTATGTCAGACTGTGTCGAAGCCTGCCAAGTCGGTGCCGATGTTGCGACCTCTGCGTGAGGTCCTAGAACGCCAACCTTAGTGCATCTGTTGTCAAAAAAAAAAAAAAAAAAACGGCGATAGACCGGAGATAGCTGAACTTTCAGAAGCAAACTAGGCTGCAGGAAAAAGCTACTCCCTCTGTCCCAGAGACTATGTCGTTCTACGCTCGAAGTATTGTCCCACGGAGTGTGTCGTTTTAGGCAGCATAGGTCCTGCAGCCTACGAATCCTGCCACCCCATTGACTCTCTCTCATCCCATTCCTCAAGCGCTCTCGCATGCATGCAGGGAGACAACGGAGAGAGAGAGAGCAGGCAAGCAGGCAGGACCACACAGAAAGTGACGAAGAGAACACACAGCCTAGGCCTCCTTGATCCTTGTGCCCAAAGCCACAACGACAGAGTTACTGGGACGGAGGGAGTAGATAGGAGCGAGAGAAAATTGGAAATTGTCACCGGGACACGGAAAAAGCCAACGCTACATGCCACGTTCTTTGTTTACAGAAGGAAGTACTGCGGGTTTACGGTCATCGCTGGCTGTGTTTGGATTGAGGGTTGGTGCGGGTTCGACCAGGTGAGCCGTGTTTGGATGAGAAAAGCAGCGTGGGTTGGGTTGGACCTGATAAGAGAATATGCTCCCCGGATCGGGGTCGGCGGGATTCCTCAAAAAAACAGAACATTCCGACCCACATCGGCGTCGTTCGCTCCGTTCCTAAGCTCCCGTCCGCATCGGCGCGCTGCTGGAGTGGGGCGCGATCGCCGTTGCGCCGCCGCCCGTCCAGCCGTTAGTCGCATCGCCGTCCGCCGGTCGTCCGAATCGCGTTCTTGCGCGCTGCCTCAGCGGCCGTCCAGCGCTCAGCCGTTGCGCTGCCTCCTCATGGCCGTCCGCATCGCCGTCGCCCCTCATGTAGCGCCAGCTCCGTGCCGTCGACCATCGCAGCAGCGGCTCGAAAGCCGGCGGCGCCGTCGCAGCGTGGAGGTGAGCTCTGCGCTTACCCACCTGCGCGCCGGCTCGGGACTTGCCGGCCATCTCCGCATTCTTGCCCCTATCGCGCGCGTGGGCTATGGCCGCCGCGGCCGCTCCGGCTCGCCAGCCGTCTATCGCGCGTGGGCTATGGCCGCCGCCGCCATCGCGCGACTCCACCGCCGCCGGCTAGCCGGATCGCCGATTCCGACCTCGATCCGATCCATTGTGATGATGGTAGAAGAGAACCATGTATCTGAGTATATGACAGTTGGGTCCCACGGCCAGTACCACCGGACTAGCGTTAAACTACCATCCATCCTAATTCACTCAATCCCTCCAACCAAGCGAGATAATTAGAATCACTCCATCCCTCCCAACCAAACACAAAACGGGTTGAATCCCAACCCTCAAAACGGGTTGGACTAACCAACCCGTCGGGTCCCCAAACCAAACACTACCTCGGTAAGGCCTTGTTCGGATGCGACGGGAATGGCCCGGCGGCCTCGGTTCCGAAGGAACAAGTGGCCCGTTTCCAAATGCGGGTCCCAGAATGGTCGTTGCGTTTCCGCCCGGAATGGAACGGGCGCGGTTCGGCCTCATTCCTAGTAGTTCTGGGGGCGAACAATTCCACACCTCCCACCCTCGGGTTTCATTCCCAGGCGCTAACAAGCTAACAATGGACCCGCATGGATTCACTCCTTCCTGGGCCGGAATGAATCAGTGGCCGGAATAAAAAAAAAAACAACCGAACGAGGCCTAAAGCATCCGACAACTTCCATGCCGGTATCTGTGTCGCGTGTACGGAGATTTCGCTACAAGCCACGCTGGACAAGGCCGCGGGAGAGAGCATGCACGCGGAGACAGCGGTGGGAGGGAAACCATGCACCACCAGCGGGGCCCACAGTTTTAACAACCTAAAAAATGTTATAACTTACAAATTAAAAAACCAAATTAAATTCCGATTCCACCATTAAATTTGTTTCAATAAATTCTTCAAACCAGATATCACATGGATATGTTTAGATAAAATTAGAAGTGAACCCTACTAACGATACGGTGATATAGCAGTAGTATATATAAAAGGAATGATGGGTGCGGAAGAAAGTCTTTAAAGGAGGAATCTTGATGACCGCGACGATGTATAGAGGGAGTAAATAGAGAAAACGTGAGTGCGGATAGTTTTAGACGCAAACGGGCCGCAAGTAGAAGGCAGACATGGAAGCAGTGAAAACGCACGTCCGTATGGCCGTCGGGCGCACGTGCGCCGCTACTCCACCGAGCGCGCGCGTAGCTTCTGGTTCTGGCGCGCGCCCGCGGACCAAGGTCAGAGTGCTTCTGATAATTGAATTCTCGTCTTTATTCTGATATAGATACACAATTTGTTGAGTTATCCCATGCACATGCTTACTAATTTCCTGAAAGAGATATTGTGCACATTTTTAAAAATATTTTTAGAAGATTAAAATAAATTAGATATTTGATCTTGAGTAGAGTTCTCTTGATGAGACCAAGGACACCGCTGGAACGTATATTTGGTTAAAATATCATAGAATAACTAAAATAAACACATCCAATAGATCCCAACGTCAATTCTCAATCTTTTGGCACTCAAAGAAAACCGAGTCCTCCTGCGTTTAGGAGTCCTCCTCGCGCTAGGATTTTCGGACAATCTTCTCCTTCGGCCCTACTAGGCACTATAGCCTACTAGTGTTTTGGCTCGCGCCCGCATGCGCAATGGCCATGTCCACTTTGGATCAATATAAGAAATCGTAAATGAGGAAACAGCCGCGATGATTGGAAAGATGGGGCAATGAACTTATGAACTTATAGATATATATGTAATTATCACAGTTAGGCAACACGACAGAACACTTGCTTGTACATACGATGTTGCAGGATTATATACCTGCTGAACAAATCTTGATTACCAACCCGTTTAAGAAAATTCTGACATATGAATGCGTTGTGTGCGTGTGAGAATCACTGGGAACCAGACACTAAGAAAACCAAGATATTAACAAAAGTGACAAAAGGATGCAAATTATCAGTCGTTCCGGAAAATAGCCAACCAAAGTCTCCATAATGTGTGATGGATGAATAGGTCTAACAGCACATAGGAACTAACCCAGCGATGATGTCTGGTTTCACAATTGCCTGGAATGACATTTGTTCCTGAACATAAATTGGCTAACTATTTAGTTTCTTCCCCAGCAGAGCCCAGTTGCCCTCAGGCCAGCTACTGGCATGTGACTGTTGCTCAAAAGCAACAGCGAGGCGCCTAAATGGACCGGCGACATAAAACTGCACAGTTTCAGGATGGAGCAGCGGGAGGAGTTCTGCGTGCCTACAGGCCAAGATACAGCCACAACACATAGTACTTGGCGCAATTCTCAAGTGTACAGTAACATCATCAGGTAGAGTTCCCTAGCACATATGGAAGGAGGCAGCAAAAGGAGGTGAGTCTATTCTGGACGGAAAATGCAGCTTCTCAATCCAAGCAAAAGATCCAAACCAACGTCTACGCACTGCAGTGAACAAACAGGATCAGACAGAGTAGCTGTAAATGAGGCGGCACTGACTATAGTCTTCGACATTGGAATCTACCTGGTTTGCTAATCTTCCCGAGGCAGAAGCTGATGTACACGGGAGCGCTTCTTTTCCGCAGCATGATCCTTACTCTCCACAGCATTGTATGAAGTAAAAAAGAAAGCAGCATGTTTACAAACATTGCACCTAACATGTGTGCAAGGGTTCTGTTATAAAGTAGCTTAGCATAGACCTTTTCTGAAGCATGTCTATAGGAGTCTTGCTAGATTCGTCCATTGGATGATCTTGTATCTGTGAATTTTAAACAAGCAAGTACAGCGAAGAGTCATTCAGAATCAGCATGTCAGGGAATTTGATAATGAGAGGCATTTTCTATGTAGGACAGTGATATGCACCTGATCATCTACTTCGCTGTGAAAAGTGAGCCTTTTCTTCGCCGAAGAATTAGTTTTCTTGCTCAGCTTGTCACTGATAGGAGAGGAAAGAGTGGACTGTCACTGCACCAAAGCACAAAATCGACAATTGGTTGATTGCAGGGATCCAAATAGCAGTTTTTAGTAATGGGGAGACTATCTGAGCTAATTCCAGTAAATAGGTTGTCAAAAAGATGCAAGTATATGTATTGCCAGGCCTGGCTCTTCACCGATGGCGGGTCACTGATTTGAGAACCTGAAGGAGGTGTCTGCAGTATAGATGTATCTCAGAAATATGGGCAAAAAATATATTTGATGCTTTTGCTTTGTTTAGATGTGAAAGAAAATGGTAACTCACAGATGCAAGCACCGACGAAGAGAGCGTAGCATCAGATGCTTCTTCAATGTCATGAGAAATGTTGTAGGGGGAGCTTTCAGCAGCTCCATAGCTAGAAGAAGAAGCATTGCCTCCACTACCACTAACACGAGCAGCAGGAGGCTGGCGACCAATCGCTGAAATGACTGAGATAACCTGGTATGTCTTCTCCTCTGTACAATCAGCCAAGCAAATCCCTTCTTTAAGAACCAAAATCAATACAATAATGTTGTCAACAACATTAGCACCTCAAATCAGCCAACCAAACCTTTTTTTTCCAAGAACTAAATCAATACACTAAAGGTATCAATATGATTTATGGGGCAGAGTTGGTTGCTTAAAGTCACAGGAGGTGGATCTTAGGTTTTTTGGTGCCAACAAATCAATATATTTTTGTTCGACAAATTATCACTCTTCTTTTATTTTGGACCTCATCCACAACTGGAGCAAAGGAAGACATAATTTAACATTGCTTATGCAAAATCATAAACACATCATATGCAGGATCCTTGTAGGCCAAATTTTTTTAGTGCTCGCTCGCTTCGCTGACCAATGAACGAAAGGAGAAGCGCACTACCTGGATATCTGTTAGTGATGCCTAACGCATCCATGTCTAAAAATAGGTTGCCTAACGCAAAAGCACTAAGACCTTTAATCAAATAGGTTGCGTGAGTATACATGATGCAGAAACGTCGGGGATGGAAACCAGAACAGGGAGGGAGAAATACAACTCTTGGCAACAGTGTCTGCTTGTAAAGCTTGGGGTCCTTACTGCGAACTGCACATGCGCGAGTACAGGGTCGCCAGCAGACCATAACGGATGACTAAAAATGTTTCCTTTATAATATGATAACAGTGCTCCCACTATGAAAATATGGGAGGATCATCAGTTTCGATGCCACAAGTTACATTTTAGTGAGAAACGTATAAACACAACAGCACTGTAAACACAATATAAAAAATGGAATTCACTGAATTAACATCATTATTTCCATGTGACCAATGTAGTCAGCATGGTAATTCATAAGTTATCAGCAATGTCAATCATCACACCCAGAAAGCACACTAAGAGGCTGCCATATGGCCATGATCATGTTGCGAACGAAATCGAAAGCGGAAATTATGGTGTTACAGCAGCTCAGCATGTATGATGAAAAGCAACAGCCGACAGCATGCACCAGACTGCATTGCTGTTTTTCCACAAGATGTAACAACAGAAGGCTACAAAATTCACATGGCACCATGATTTCCAATTCTAGTATAATAAAGCAGTAAGAAATCATCATTAAGTAACTTCAACAAATTATAGAGGAGCATACCTGTGAATCCACCACATTGTACTCCTTCAAGAGCTTGGCTTTCTCCTCTGCAGTCAACACTTGATGCTTTGGCTTGATGGCATGCTTAGTGATGTTCACCAGTAATTCCGTGACCTATCGTTGGAAGAGCACATTGATTTGAATACAGGAATAAATACAAGATAAAACAGCAAACTTTATGTGATCTTCCAAAAGTTATAAACTTCCAAATGAACACTTCATGGCAAGATCATAATTTGCAGAAGAATACATAGTGAATATTCAGATTGCGACAAAGAGTCCATGTAGACTGAACAAAACGGGAAGATCAGCCAATAGATTAGACAAAACTTGACCTGGAACGTGTCAACTTTATATCCAAGATCTCTTTGATAGCTTCTTTTTTTTAGAATTTATTCTGCCCTGCAGGAGCAGAATCAGTCCGGACAAGTTCTCATCTTTAACTCCGGCATATACCTCCCGGATAGCTGCGAGTTTGACAGGTCCCGGTGGACAGAACACAACTTTCACCTGCATAACACATAGTTGAGACGCATCCTTTACTCAGTTCTCTTATGGCAAGAACAATTGGTATTAATAAGCACCAACCATGTAACCTCTGTAGATACATACTCCTACATAACAAATTAATAAGTTGATACCATCTCAATTGAAGGATGGTGCCAACCCTGACAATCATAAGCACAAGAACAGCAGTGACCCTAAACCATAAGGGAAACCACACCTAGCATCAGCAAACAGCAAGGATGAATCATGAATCAGTGAGAAAGGGTAGGGAAGAGCCAAGGTGCCTCTTCTCCTAAAGTCTCCACTTTCGCAGTACCTCCAGGGCACAATGCATAACCGAGCAGAATTGGGTTCTACCGCTTGATCTGCGCCACCGCCGCCGCGCCGGGGACACCTTCACCGGGGCTGATGCGCTGAGGGCCTGTCTCGCCTGGGCCTCCGTGTTGTACACACGATATTCGAAATCAGTAAATCACAAAGCAAAAGCACCGGATTGACGAATATCCAACCGAAGATCACCAGAGGAAGAAGAAATCCGCGCTGGGGCTGCCACGCCGGGAGTACCCCCTCACCTCGCACCGCGTCTGGAGCACCGAGAGAGGAGGGAGTGGCCGCCGGGGCGTGCCCGCGGCTGTGGCCGTCGACACGCGGGCCACTGCGCTGGGGAGTCTGCGCCACCCTCGCCTGGGTGCCGCGCTGGGGACAGCCGCACCGCCGCACCTGGGGGCCTGCCCGCGTGCGAGGCGCTGGCGGCCTCCGCGCCTGGACCTGCCCGTGCCGGCGGCCTCCTCCACGCCGGGCGCCGGGGCGCGCTCGCCGGCCGCACCGCGCCCGTCCTTCACCCGCGGCCAGCGATGGGGCCTGCCCTAGCCGCCGTCGTCGTGCATCGGGAGAGCCATAGAGGGAGGGCGAGAGATGGAGAGAGGCTGCCGGGAGGGAGGGACCGGGAGGGAGACTGGGGATTGGGGAGAGAGAGAGGGTGGCACAGAGGGATAGGGATGGGAAGCGGTGGACCCACGTGAGGAGCTGGCCAATGGGCAGCAGACAACGAGCTGGGCCAAACAGGAGACACCCAATCCTCAACAGACAACGAACAGAGGCCGCCAATGGATGCTCGACACCGCCGTCCGCTCAACGCCTGTATCCCAGGCCAGGGTCAAAGCGCTAGAAGCCATCGATCCAGATCACGACGGTCAAAATTTTTTTTACTACCGTGGATGCCGTGGCCGCATCGCTTCTCCACACCCAATTTACTCTTTAAATTGCCGTCGCCCAGGCTCCCAGCCAGCGGTGGCTGCCCGAGTAAGCTTGGCAGTGGGCTCTAGGGTGTGTATGAGTGTGTTGGAACATGTGTTCATATATACTACAACTCTACCTTAGTAGTTAGTTCAGGCTAAAAAACTGGTAGAAAAAAACACCCAGTCATCGCCAAGAAAGTTACTCTTTACAAATAAGCCCTATGTTGTGAGTTGTACCAAACATGCCCTACGTAAGTGGACCTGCTAATCCTACCAGCACCGCCATGTGGCACCACCCGTGCGTTGGCTCCTAATTCTCTCCACGTACAATTTGTTGGAAGTTCGCATGTTGGGCATGGACGCTCCGCACACAATATTTTTCTGCTTCAATTTTTTGCCACTTGAAATGGAATTATAGGAACTAAATTTTGGGAACTCTTGAAAATGCTCAGTTTAAAAAGGTTTTTTTTGGTTGGGATGGTTACCACCCCATGGGTGGCTGCACCGTCTTAAATAGGGCACTATGAAAAATGCACTATTTCTAGTTTATTGTTTGTTCACTTGTTCGTCTCTTGTTTATCTACTTTAGTGTAGCTTATATACCAACTATTCTATATTTCATGTCCATCCTTTGTTAAAATAACAACGCTAACCTTCCGAAATGCACCACATAACTCATGATGCTTGATATTTTGTATGAATCCATTAGATGTTAGCACTAGCTATAAATTATAGATATTTATCTTGAAGCTTTTAGAAGGGGAACATGTTATCTATCTATGAGCCTCCATGGACTATGACGATGGGGATGGTGTTCGTCCGTAAGGTGGAGATAACTATCGTGTTGGGGAACCCCACTATCATGTTGAAGGTCTAATTGCATAGCAAATGGCTTACAAAATAAAAATACAAACCCCACTAGGGGTCCATTTATAGCCTTATTAGTGTTTCAGAAATATGAAGCCTACCAGGGAATAAAGAGAATCTCCTATTCTACCTCTCCTATAAAAAGAGAGAAGGGGAGGGAGGGGAGGATGCATCTTTTGTTGGGATCACTAGTTTAGCTCTCTTTTTTTCTCATACTTCACTCCCTCCTCTTTTTCGTCCATTTTAGCATTTTTCATATGTTTTTAGTGTGCAATGCTCCTAGAGATTAGATTCGAACTCAACTTGCAATGGATATTCACTTAACTTAGACACCATCATTGGTCTTCCTCAGAGAGGTTGGTCTACTTCACCCGCATAACATTATTAGCGGCTTTGATGGAATGCGAGTTTAGAGATAAGAGTTTAGAAATCATTTATTTATTTTCTAGGAGTACAAGTTTTGATGGAAAAAAAGAATGTGAGTCTAGGGTCCTACTCCAACCTTTTTTTGTTTGTTTTGTGGGATACATATATTATGATTTGCTATATAGTTTCACTCTGCGGTCGCATGCCATCTCTCGCTACCGCTTGTATGATCTCGCGGACGGACAGAGGATGCACCAAAGTCGATGGCTCCGTGATCTGAATTTGTCGATTGGCGAAGCGTGACGGAGCCGCCGACGACGCAGGTGGAGGAGCCCCGACGTCGACGAAGTCAACCCTATCGACCACTAGTTCCGCACTAGGAGGTGGCATGTGGTCTAAAGTGGAGATAAATGGGCGTACCATGAGATCCCAAAGAGTCTGCAGTGGGCTCAAGACAAAGATCCAAATGCCAGGTCGCTCTACTCAAAGTCACACGGCTAGGCTATCTGCATAGTAGAAGCCACCAATCATTATAAAGACTTGAAGTGTAACAACATTTTCATAAATGGAAACAATGGAAAAGTTAAAATTAGGGACTTTAGTTTAGTAATAATCATGCAATAGAGGAAAATACAAAATATATAAGGCATCTTAAAATTCATATCACCGAGTTATTTGGTGAAAACTACAATGAGTTGGTGAACATATACTTTTTTCGACATTTGTATGCTTGAGATGGTGGATCGGTGGGTACCCTTACACAGTGAATGTCCGGATTTGGTGAAAACTACAATGAGTTGGTGGACATAGACTTAGGGGATAAACTAAAAGAGTTTCACAATTTTTGGTGAATTGTTTCTATAGAAATTGCTCAAGAAAAGAGCCAAGGAAGGACCCACAAGTAGTTAAAGAGTATATTTCGTGCGAACAACAACTCTAGAAGTTTTCTCGGGACATGCGGCCAACCCCCGAGGCGGACCCTGAGAGGCTACCAGGTGGGGTCGGCCAGGCAGCCTATTGGGTCCTCTATCAACCTCCATGTTGCGACGTTGTTTCTCCACCGCATGAAGCATTGCATCTCCACCGTTGTTCAAAGTCGGTTTGATTTGAGGGTCCAAAATTGGCACTCTCCCCTATATAAGTCAGCCCCCCTCTACCCACTTGTCTTAAGCATCTCATATAAGTCCTTAGAACTCCACCATATTAGGGTGGCAAGCTTCGCTTGATTCCGGATTGTGTCAAGAGCACAACGTGGCTCGTTAAAGTCTTCTGTAACCTCTAACCTGTGTTATTTCAGATAATTTTATTTAACAACAACTAATACTTATTACTTCCTTTTGTTTCAAATTGTAGGTCGTTTTGGCTTTTCTAGATGCATTTCTTTTGCTATGCATCTAGACATAGTGTTTAACTAGGTGCATAGCAAAACCAATATATCTAGAAAAGCCAAAATAAATTATAATTTAGAACGGAGGGAGTATCTATTAAAATGCTAGCCAATGCAAGAACATAGTTTGATAAAGTAGCTGGCAAAGTAACATGAACAATGTAAGGTGAATAAAAACAGAAAATCCGTTCGTGGTTTTAAAGAGATGGTTGTCCGATGCACCTTTTCTTGTTATTTTTGCTTCTCTTTTGCTTTGGGCCTAGATGCCTTGTATCATGTACATAACATTCTTTTATTTAATTGGAAATCACGCCCATCTGGTGAAGACCCCGCCGATTATCTCCGGCATCTCGTCGTGTGAAGGTTCGGCTTGGATGTGCTTTGCGGGATCTTGGAATACGAAAGTGAAAACCCCGCCTGGCGATGCTTGGGCGGTGGCGATGACACAATCGATGTCATTTTCCCCCTTAGAGGCGTCGTTGTAACTTCCTCCTCTTTCGTTGATGGTGGCATCTGTGGACATCATTTACCTTCTTGAAGGCATCAACACAAGCACACCTACTAGCCATGCCCCGCGACTACGACAATTGGGACCCAAATGGCAGCCGCGTGAAGGGCAAGCCATGGACGCCCTTTCGTTAATCAAATAGAGGGTCGAATCATTTAGTTTGTCAGAATGTCCTCGGTCGATTTATAAGACCGGTTTTATCTTGTTGTTTTTCTTCTCGTTTTTTGTATTTTTGGTCGTGGTACATCCCGGATGTAGATGCCGGATTTTTTAATCCATTATTTAAAAAATTTAATTGGAAATCAAAATAAATATAGGTAGGGATTCCCCTGCCGTACGTTTCCATCAAAAAGTTCATGTTCAATGTGTGTTAAAACATGTCATTCTGTCAATTCTTTTTCCAGAACAGACTTAAAGTTCTGCTCTTGCTCTCATGACAGACTGTGAAGGTTTTGGGATTTCGCAAGATGCCAATAGGAAAAATCATTAGCCAGTAATGTTTCTAGATTTTTTTCTTGCAAATATAATCAGACTTAGTGATCATGTCAAGTTATCATGTGATATTACTTTGTTTTTCGTCAAATAACCTGAATTTCCCTTCAACTCAGCCAGGGCCATGGTTGCAATGTCAAAACTGTGGATTGGCATCCTGCAAAGTCTTTACTGGTTTCAGGTTAGTACGTGTTCGTACTTGTTCTATGAGCTTGATTAGTCATACTATAGACATGTTCAATTCTGTGTTCAATAGCTGGCAAAGACTATCTTGTGAAATTTGGGGATGCAAAAAGTGGCAGAGAGCTGAACTCATTGTTGGTATTCCTGGCACTTGCATATTTCGTTAATTCTTGAAGTTCTGTGTTACGATATATGATATATATATATGACCATGTTTGTTTCAATAGTCCATGACATTTTTTAGTCGTAAAGACTTTTAAAAAAGACTGTCTATGAGGATTTTTAGAGACTTTTAGCTAAAACTAGTAAAAAAGTTCAACCATGTTTGGTTTGCCCAAACACATAAAAAGTACCTGGTACCAAACACCCCCTATATCTACAGCCATGCCCCATGGTGATAAAAAAAAAAAAGATTATGCATTGTGAAAAAGTGGAGTCAGAATGAGGAGCTGGTAGTGACTGCCTCAAAGGATGAGATTATTAAGGTCTGTGACCTGTGCTTCTGTACCTTAGTCTGTTTTTCTTGTGTTCTTCAAAACTTTGTTGGATGGCAGTATATACACAATACACTTCTGTAAGCAAAATTCTAGTGCTGGCTATGGAGATGGCCAATCCATCCTCTTGTAATAAATAACATTTGTTTTCTGATGCAAGTAAATTATTAATTTTGGTACGTTTGCTAACATAGCACTACGTAACATAAAGAGCAATAGTCGCATAGATAAAGATCAACCACGCGGATTACGGATTACCAAGAGGGGAGTTTGGAACTGAACCGTGTCTGAAGCAAATTCACATGCGCAGAGCCTGAACAAGACAATTCACATGCACACTTGCGCAGAGCCTTGAACAAGACCAATACAAGACTTGCTCAGCATGATCCAAAGGCCACGGGTACGTAAACATTTGTGGCACAAAACACGCTAATCCTCTCCGACCCGGAAAAAAGAAATAAAGCCATGACGACGACCGACCGATGGAGCTACTAGCTAGCTCGTATACATCACGGACGCCTTGCACCTGAGCACGAAGCCGAGGAGCAGCAGCATGGCGAGGAGGCCGCCGGAGGACCCCCAAACGCGGTGGATCCAGTAGGGGTCGAACCTGACGACGCGCCGGTCCATGAAACACGTGACGTTGATGGCCAGGATGAGCACGACGAGCAGCGCCGGCAGCCACAGCGCCGACGGGCCGCCTTCGTCGTCCTCGTCCTCCCTCGCGCTCCGCCGCGGGCCGCCTGTCGATGTACAGCGGGGACAGCACGGCCAGGACCGCCAGCACGAAGCACACCAGCTTCTCCGTGGAAGAGGACCTCCCCATGGCGATCGAAGAGGACGAGGTGCACCGAGCACGGCCTCTCTCTCTCTCGCTATGTTCTCTCAGAGTCTGGTGCCTATGTGTAGCTCTGCTTCTTGAGAATGAGAACAATGTTTCTTTATGGCTAGCTAAGCTAGGACTAGGAGTAGATGTTTGGCGGCTGGCTGATGAAGATGAACCAACCAATCTTCAGACGCAAGGAGAGAACCTTTCGCTATATCTATCACCAATCCGGCGGCAATAGCTTTTTTGACTACTAATTGATTCCTATATATCATGCATGCAATGCAGAGGAACATATTCAGATTGTCTTGCATGATTTATGTATGTATCCACGGACTGCTGGTGGTGGGCATTGGACTGTGACGTAAAGGAGATTCTTCAGAGCTAGTGAGCTTGGAATCAGATGCGGCCCCAGAGGAGAGGCAAGTAGTGGTTCAAGTGCTCGACAGCCTCGGGCCTAGGAAGTTCGAAACCGACGGTTCTCTGATCATCGTCTATCTTTGCTGGAAAGGATGGGCAAAGTAGCTCTATGATTGTGTGATCATGTTCAGCTTTATTGTTCTGGAAGATGCAAATCATAGTAGCAATTCGACGTCATAGGTTCGATCTGCAAGATTAGATTAGTGCAGCGGATTTGGGATATATAGGCCTTGTTTAGATTGCTAGAAATTCTAACATTTTTCTCACTTTCTCTCCATCACATCATATTAAATACACCAAAAGATATATGTTTGGAAATTAAATGTAGTAAAAAAAATAACTAATTACATAGTTTAGATGTGCATTCATGGTATCGATTCTTTTGAGCCTAGTTACTCTATAGTAGGATGATATTTACCACTAACAAACGAAACGCGTCTTCAACAGTGTATGATGTGACATTCGGTTCCAAATATTTACCATCTAAACAAGGCCATAATCCGTACGCGGATTTGGGATATATAATCCGTACGGGGTACGGCCCCGTCCCGTTGAGACTGCTTATGCATACGTGCCGTGTTGGCAATTTGGCATTAGGGGCAGGCAGTGGTAGGCAACAAAGACGTGTCCGCGTGTTGCTAATGCAGTGGCAGAGACAGAGACAGAGAGAGGAGCTGAGAAGCATCACTTTCGTGGGATTGATGAGTTGGTTTATTTCGTCTGAAATCGTGACATGTGAATCCAATCAGGTCAGAGTAGTTCCTCAAAAAGAAGAGGAATAAGGTGTATCAAAAGGTCAGCTTATAGCAGTTAGTAGCAATGCATGTCACAGGAGGTACGGTGCTTAACTGAAAGCACAAGGTAGGCGCAAGTTGACAAGTGTGATTATGTGATCATCAAAGTCCATAGTATGGACGCGGCCGCCCTGCAACTAGCTGATTCCAAACGTCACGAAGGCTGCTAACGTAGTAAAACCACCTTTATTCTTTGTTTGATTGAATACAAGCTCTTTGTATTATTTTCCTTATTATCAACATTTGCCGTTGTTTAGGTTCTCTTGCTTACTTAGGAATGCAAGTCGATTTGTCCACAGACACATAAATAGGCTTAATTTTTTTGTGGGTTCACAGACGAACCTGTTTGTATTCCTCTTGTCAATTTCTTTTGAACTTTCTTTCCAAACTTTTGATAGCAGATCTGGCGAAAGCATTTAGATTGCCAACCAATACATTGGTCATGTTCACTCCCCATTTAGCGTGTGTTTGGTTGAGGGTTGGGTGGGTTGGGTTGGATCCAACTCAGATTTTTTAGGTTGGATTGAACCCATCTCGGTGTTTGGTTGCATCTCGATTTGGGGGGAGTTGAGTCAACCCATCCCATGTTTGGTCGGAATTGAGAATTTGGGTCGGATGGGCGATAACACCGTTGGTGAGGCGTTTTGCATCAGAACCCTCAACTATTTAGAAATTAGCGAAGCCTAATTTAGTAAATCATTCTCTTTGTCCTTTTTACATCGGAACCCTGCAAAAGAAACAAAATTAAATTTTCGTCTTTCTTCTTCACCGCGACCTCCGGCCTCGCGCCGCCCGGCCCGCCCAGCCGCCCACCGCGCCGGCGCGGTGGAGGAGGGGGCGAGCGGGCGGGGCGGATCGAGGGCGCTGCCGCGGCCGGTGGAGAACGCCGCGCCCTGGCCGCCGGTGTGGAGGAGGACGGGGTTGGGTCGGGGCGGATCCGAGGTGCCTGCCGCGCGCCGGGTGGAGGAGAAGCGGGGCTGGGTCGGGGCGGGGCGGCGCGGAGGAGCCAATGAACCGGATGAAGACGGGACGAGGACGGAGGAGGCGGAGCAGCCTCGAACCCCCGCGGGTTCGCTCCATCCCCAGTTTCGCGGATGGGGTCGACCCGCATCTGGGGCGAATATTCACTCTGGGTCGAACCCGTCCCAGCCACTCCCCAACCAAACACCCAAAAGTGGGATCGACCCGCCGGGTTCGGCGAAAGGTCCTAATGGCTAGAGGGGAGGGGGTGAATAGCCTATTAAAAATTCTTGCAACAACACTAAGCACCCGTGATTAGTAAATAAGATGGCCAAAGCTAAATAAAGCGGTGCTACGAGCTATCTATGCAAGCCACAAGCAAGAGATGATATTTCTAATATCTCTAAGATCACTCAAGGGCTATGTTGTTAGATTACTCCTAGGTGAACAAGTAATTCTAACTAGAGCAACAACTAGGAGCTAAACTATTCTAGCAAGCTAAGCAACTAAACTACACAAGTAAACTAGCAAAAGTAATGCAAAGAGGCTAGAATACAATAGCACCGCGGAGAGTAGAGGTTGTAGCCAATCACCGTGATCACCGAGAAATCTCCAACGAGCAAGAACAAGTGACACGATGATTTTTCACCGAGGTTCACGTGCTTGCGGGCACGCTAAGTCCCTGTTATGGCGACACACTCACTTGACGTATGCTAAGCAATGGCGGTGCCAAATCCCCTATGGGAGCTCAAGCAAACGATCACAACAGAGGGTCCAACAAGCCACGAGCAATCCACTAGTGCTCCTTTCGCGAATCTCCGCGGTAAGGAACGACCCCTCACAATCACCACCGGTGTGGCCTCAAACAAGCTCCTCTTGAGCTCAACACCGCCTCTTGCTCCAAGCCACTAGGGAACCGGGCAAATTCCCAAGAAAACAAGAATCCCGCGGCTTCTCCAAGGATGAAGTGCCTCTAGATGCAACCGATGCAAGCAATGCACTTCTATCACTCTCAATCTCACCAAGAATCCGAGTTAGAGATGGGGAGATGAGTGGAGAGGAGTCTCACAAGCTCAATAGCAAGTTGGAAGCTTCAAATATGCAAGAGAGAGCTCAATGAACCGGCCATCCAAGTATATATAGAGCTCCCCTCGAAATGGAGCCGTTGCTCTAAAAAATTTGCTCTCTGCGGGGTGACCGGACGCACCCACCGGAACCACCAGCGGGTCCGGTCAAGCGTCCGGTCGATGCTTCCGGTCACTACCGACAAGCATCGGGCCCACAGCTGACAGCAATCTTCATGCGTCCGGTCGCTGCTTCCGGTCCAGGTTCCGGTCATGCGTCCGGTCAGAATCCTGGGTCGAAGTCCAAAACATGCTTTCTGTTATTTTGACCGGACCCGACCACCGGTGCCACCGGTCGGTGCGTCCGGTCACTTCTCCGTGCGTCCGGTCGCCCTGAAACCAGCATGTCTTCATCTTTTTCTTTGCTCTTTGCTTCAACCTTGCTTCGCCTCTTGCCAAGGGTTGCCAACACGTCAAGATGACCACGTTATCACCAATGTTAGCACGTCGATAAGTTAGGCAAGATCGAAGTTAGTGCTCTCATGTCCTAAATGCAATATGCAAGTCAATTGGACCTAGAAGCACTTCACCAAAGGATTGTCGCGGCATTCCCTCTTGATAGTCGGCTATCTATCTTATAATGTGATCACACGCTCTATCGTGTCTTGATCACCGAAAGAAAAACCCTATCAAGATACCTTTGCCTTGATCTCCCGGGTTCCTCTCAAGCCGATCACCGAGCTTGACGATCCATCAAGTCCACCGACATTGTCCATGTTCATGATCATCATGCTCCTTGTCATCCACCTAATCCTATCTCAAGTCATACACTTGAAGCAAGGATTAGTCCACAAGTGTGTCATCAATTTCCAAAACCAAACATGAGATTTCATCGACCCACTCCTCCAACCAAACACACGTTTAGATTGCCAAATTTGGTCTTTTCCTTCCCTCACTGCCTACTGAGAGTGTGAACATAGATACCCAATTTTTTTTTTTAATTATGTGCATAAACCTCATAATTTTTGTAGGCAAAACATATAATTTGTTAGGTTTGGTGTATTGTACAAGAAATTAATGGTAGAGAAAAAAAACAACCTATAAATTAGAGCAACCCTTGTTTTTGAAACCAAGTGGTGTACTTTATTGATCAAATATAGTTACATCGTTTACAAGATATTGAACAATAAAGCTAGGGGGATCATCGTCCCAAATACAAGAGTTCTTCAAAACCATACTAGATTTAGCTAGTTCATCCACCACTTGGTTTGCTTCCCTATAGTAGTGATCGATGGAAATCATGTCAAAACCCGACCAAATCCTCCAGCAGTCATCATAAATTGCCGCCGCTGAATTTGCCATGAACCCATCATTCTTCATGATCTCCACCACTTCTACACAGTCCGACTAGACTATAATTCTATTGCAACCAACATATTGAGACAACAATAAACCTTCCTTCAGAGCGTATGTTTTAGCCATGGGAGCATCTACCATACATGGATGAATTTGTTTGCAGCCGCAATCATCCCTCCGGTGCTATCCCTTATAATAACACCCAGACCCGCACAACCTGAATTTGGATCAAAAGAAGCATCAACATTTAACATCACCATACCTTCAGATGGTTTAACCCAGCCTTTCCTGATGTTTTGTTTCTTCATTGCCGCTAGCTTATAGTTTTTGGTAAGCGAAGCAATCGACAGACCTGATCTTGATGGTCTTCGGATGCTCTCGCCATGTACCAACTGTCTTCTTTCCCACCACAGGTACCAAGCGCCTGTTAGGAGCTCACGAATTTGTTCACCTCTTATGATAATGTCCTCACAAATTTGTGATCCAGTTCTATCATTTCGCCATTGTTGATTAATCTTGTCCTCCATCCCGATAGAACGCCAAACTGCACTTGTTCTTTGACATGACAGAACTAAGCGTTTGATGTCCTCATTACCTACTTGGCCTACTGGGCAGCTTGCATCATCATACTCTTGTGGATTGAGTTAGGCATAATGTCTTATTTGGTTGTGGGGTTTGGTGGATTGATGGGGAAGTCCAATACATTTAGTACAAATTCTAAATGATTATTACTGAACAATTATCATGTCTAATAAGTCAACCAATACAGATTTCCTCTTTTTTAACGGTTGCGCATAAAACTTTGCCGTCACTCGTCACCACTCACCAGGAGTACACTGAGAAAAATGGTATCTCATGGCCGGGGTAACATGGTCCATCCAACGTGTAGGCCAATCAAGTAGCCAGCCTAGCCGCCGCCACGCCGTATCCGTATGGAAGACGGCGGTGCCAGCGTGACAAGGCTTGGGCGCGTGCAGCCGAAGCATAGCACGCGCTGCAAACTGCAAATGGAAGTGGCGGCCATCCGCTACCGGCGAAACACGACCGCCCGCTACCGGTCCACACCCACCCGTTAGGCCCAGCGAAACGGATAGAGCGAAAAAAAAAAAAAAACGTACTCCAATAGCGGGCGACACGGCCGCGAGGCAGGCAGGTAGACCACGCCGCACGCCAGCGCTCGCCCCGCCGCGCCCCGGCATTTCCCATTTTCCCTTCCTGCCACCGCTCCCCGCCCCTCTTGCCGCGGACTAAGGGGTGCCGGTTGCCGGCTCGACCTCTTTCCTTCTCGCGGGGGTGCTGCTGCTGCTGCGGCCGCGAGCATGGCCACCGGCGCCGTCACGCCGCCGCCGTTGGCCGGCGCGCGCCACGTCCCCGTGGACGAGGGGGCATCCTCCACCGGCGTCTCGCCGCCTCGCCTATGTGAGCACACTTCCTTCGGTTGCTGTTGTCGTTGGTTAATTTGCATCCGCTTTGCTGTTGTTGGAGGAACTATCGTCTCGTGGTGGTTTTTAGAGGCTGAAAATATCTGCGATGGAGGAAAGGGAGAAAAATCCTGCGGAGAAGGAAGGAAGAGACGAATCTCAGTGAGGTTTCAGGGCGTCGTTTGAGCATTGGTTTAGTTAGGTTGCGCATCCTTCACGTTTAGACTCTGTGACTGGAAGGAGAGACTAGCCAATCGGTTCAATGCAGGATCACATTGTCTTCATTTCCTTCCTTTGAGCAAAATTTGGCTGGTACTGGTTCATTGCGCCAATTCTCATGGCACGTGTTCCTTCAATCCAAAGGGGAAACCATAAATATGATATGATGTGGCACTCTGTTTTTTCTTTATGGAAAATAAAAGAGGAAAGAAAGGGGATAAGGATGTCCACATGGTTGTAAAAATAGAAAAACAATAAGAAGGAAAATATGTGGTAGAGCTATTATAGGGTCTTGTAGTCTTACTGCCTTTTTGGTTGCTTCTTATGGCTTGTTATGATGTAGTTCTAATGTTATACACAACATTTGGGCCACAATTGAACTTATTATTAGGTTCCACTGAAGCAAAGTCTTCAGTGATTATGTTCTGTTTATCAGTTTTTATGTTGAGCATAACTTCATGTTTAGATCTTATTATGCCTATTGTTCCTTATTTTCATGCATAGTCATTTTTAATACCCCCAGGAAAGATGAATCCATGATTTCCACAGATGGTGGAAATGAGGAGACAGACACTGACAGCCTCAATGTTGCCAGAGGATTGTCTCACCCTGGGCTTTCCTCAAGTTTATCCAATAAGGCATCAGTGGTCCCAACCCCTTTGCTTCCTTCTGGACCATCTGATCTCCGGTTCAATCGTCTTCGACCCTCAATTGATGAAAGTGATTGCAAATACAAAAGATTATTTGGCTGCTATGTTGCTCGTGAGGCTGTAATCGATGAGGAATATTGGGTATTACTCTTGTTAGAACATATTGTTCATTTATTCTGTTTAGCAGACATAGCTTCCACATGTATTTGTAATGGACTGGTTGCTAACCATTGATTACTAACATATGCTAGCTATTTATAGGTTACATAACTCCACCTTTTATTCAGTGACCTACAATTATGATTTACTCTACCTACCACTACCACTATGCCTTAAAAGTTACATCTCTCCTTACTAATGATTGATAGATCGCTGCATGGTTGAGAGCAGAAGATCACTACGAAAATGAGTCAGGCAATCGGTAAGACTTTTATCTTCAAGGGAAGTTCTGTAGTCTTCCTTATTGTCTGCACTGCTATACATTTACTGTTAGCATGGTCCTTGCAGCTACTTTATCATTATTTTTTTTTTTTATGTTGCAGCTATGTTGAAAGCTTTAAAAGAAAGTTTGCATCAAAGGTACTTGCAAACAACTTAGTAGTGTTTTCTGTGTGGTTATAATTGAGATAGGATGTACATCTTCTTTGTAACAAGTAAATGTTAAGAAACTACAATGACCTCTTGTTCAATAGCTTTGTTGATGCAACGTTATAAATAATCGCATTATTTTTCACATCCCGATCATTCAATAGTTTCTCTTCTGGTTCACATGTATCAGCGCCTGTCATCTCATTGCAGGAATTCCATGCATTAAAGAAGAGATGCAGCAAACAGCACGGAGAAAAAGTATATATGTTTTGTCGCGGTATGAGATAAAAATCTCTGTTTGATTTGTTCATCAAATTTGTCACTAGATCTTGGTTGCAGCATGTTTTGTTCATAAAGCATGTCGCAGGGAATCATGAACAAACCAAATGGTCTCTCTTACAATTGACTATGATTAATGAAAGTCTCACTCTTGGCAACTATCTCAGTTTACATTCTGCTAAAGCTGTCTTCACTGATATTTTCTTCATTTTGTCCACAGCTGAAATATTGGTGTATTATGCTTAATATTGCAGGTAAAGAATGATGACCTCAGGCTTAACTGTCCTGAATAGTGTTGTTGGTACCTTAGATGTATGTGTAAGGCATCCTCTACATGGGGAGAAATTTCCTGAGGTAGGATATAATTGTACCTTCTCTATGTTTTTTTTCTGCTGCTGTATTTAGAAGTTATATCTAGACATTATTCACAGGAGCCTGGAAAGTCGCTCTCTTCACTGTCGAATTTATCAGCCTGATCAGCCAAAATTTGGGTATGTAACAAATGTATGTGTTGCTAAATATGCAAGGCGTCAAGGGATTGCCAGCAACATGCTGTTATTGGCCATAGATGCTGCAAGACTCAACGGTAGAGAAAACATTGAGCTATTCTAGAATAGCCTGTCCCAAAATGAGAATGCACGATCCGTTGATATATTCAACCCATTACAGGTGCTGAAAATATTTACATTCATGTGCATAAAGATAACTTACCAGCGTGGAGGCTCTATGATCAGATAGGATTCAAGGTGCCTTGTCTCGGTTTGATCCTGAAGATTTTCGTTAAGTTACAGAAGTCTAAATCAAAAATGCTATTTGTTTGTAGATGGTGGACCAGGATGGCGCTTGTTCATCAGATCTGTGCTTACTCTACTTCAGTTCATAGGACTTGCTGAATAGATAGGAATAGAAGGAACATGGTCCCTAGTTCCATCTCCCCTGTGCAGGAAATGCCATCGGTCCTCGCGATTTGGAAAGGCGGGATGGTATGTGCCAAGGAAAACCTTCACCACCTTGTACATGATCAAAGTGTTTTCAAATGTTTGTGATTTCGAGATTGTCACTAGATCGGTGACAGTTCTGAATTCTGATGCCTCAGAATGTTGAGGTATCTGAATAACTCAAAAAGCTTCTGTCATGTATAGTTTGTGCAGCCAGCAAAGTGCGAATGTTTCTTCCTTGCGCTGTGATCTCGGTGCCTGATATGTGATTGCTCTTGTTGCTGGTCATATACAATTGTCATGTCATTCAGCAACAGATGAACACGAATGCCGTGCGTGTCTTGTAATCAGATCTAATGCTTCTAATGATATTCACATGTACAGATCGGATCTGTTGCATTGTACCCTCTGTTAATTATAGTTCGTTTGATATTTTTTACTCTAAGTTTGACCACTTCGTTTTATTAAAAAAAAAAAAAAAAACAAACATAGTCATATTTAAATTATTTTTAAAAACTTTTATTAATAAAGCATGCTACAACAAAAGAAATAATTTTTTGCACAACCTTTTAAATAAGATGAGTGATCAAACTTGAGGTAAAAAAAGTCAAACGAATTAGTTCCTAGTGACACGTGAGTTTGCTGGAGCCGTGCCCAGTAGATTTACAACAAGATCACTTATGACTCCATCGGTCGTCCATGGATTCATAAGTGGCCTGCAATTTGCATAGAATGATCAGATTCAGATGCCAGGATTAACGAGCCTTATTCAATGGCCTTGTAAAATTTGTTGAAAATTTACAAATTGGAATCGAATTCGTTCTCCTCCTTTAGCAAGGCAAAACCACTGACCTGGAAGGCTCCACGCGTGTGGGGCGAACCTACAGAATTATCTCCTCCGGCTTGAACCCGAGACCGGACCGTCCCGATCCGCACCGCACACGGCAGCAAGGGGCATCGTCGACTCGCCGTCCTGCGGGGGAGACCCAAGCCAACACAGCTCAGCCATGTCGGCGCGTGACCGCGAGACGGCCGAGGCGCTGGTGCGTCTCGCCGCCTCGCTGGACGGGGCGGTGCTCGGCCTCGGCACGGCGGCCGTCGCCGTCGCGTCGTGGGTCAAGTACCTCGCCGTCTCGGGGCAGCTGCGCCTCGTCGCCTCCGCGGCGACGGCCTCTATCGCCGACGCCCGCTCCCTCCTCTCCGGGCGGCGGCGGCGAGCCCCGGATCGCCGCGGTGTGCGGGGCTACGTGCGGACCCACGGCTCGTTCCTCCGGGCCCCTTCTCCGGCGAGGCGGGCGTCGTCGTGAAGCACACCCAGATGGTGAGTCCCACCGTCGTGCCCTGGAGACTTGCTCGTTGCGTCCATCGTTCAGATTGGGGTTTATGCTAGCTCTAGACAATATGGATGCAGCGATTCTGTTTTCGTTTTCGTCTTAAAAATATATTCATCAAGGATTAGGTATTTGGGTGTTTGGTGATAGCTCTCGTGGCAACGAGATAATAGTCGGTAAGGAATTCAGATGCATCATTGGAGCCGTCGTGATACCCTGTCTAGTGTAAATTCTGCTACACTAATTAGATTGAGGTCTCCAATTGTTGTACAAATTTTAAACACAAGGGTGATAGAGAGTCTCCCTTCTTCAGGGTTTCCCATTTCCTTTAGTGGCTTCCAATAGTTTGGAGTTCCATGATTGCCTCCTGCAGGATTTAGGAACTTGGGCAACTCTTTGCTAATTTGATGGTTTCCATATTAGCTTGTGTGTTCGAATTTCTGTGATAGGAGAATTGTTAAGCAGTAAGCACATTTTTGAGAATATCAAGTCTTAATATGTTTTCAGTTACCTGAGTTTGAAGTCTGTTATAAGAGATTTCTTACCATTTTTTCCCTTTGTTTTTTAAAAAAACACTGCATATGCCTGTTATTCTTCCTCTATATCAATGTCTAACTAACTAGTAATATGCGGTTTTGTACTTTGTAGTGCTTGTTCACAGAATGGAGAGGCATCTTTGGATGGACCTTTGATCTGCATGCTCTTCTTTTCAGATCATGGAAAGAGCAAATTGTGACATCTTTTAGATCGGTATTCCATCTACACTCATGCAATATTGTTATTAGGATAACCTTTTAGTCCTTCACCTTGATTTGTCAGTGCTCTCGCAAGGTACCGTTTGTTCTCGTCAGTACTGAGTTAGGAAATCCTGCGGGAGTGGTGCATATAAATGTGAATAAGGCGGATCATCAACCTTTGCCTCTTACTACAGTGTTTCATAAACTTATCCCACTTGAGACAACTCCTTACACATTGTTCCAAACTATTATTGGCAATGGCTATCCGTAAGTTCATTTGATTGCTGCATTAAGAACAGATATTTATCTATGCAATACTCAGCCCTGGACCAGTATATTTCTTGAACTGTTATGTTACCTGTTCCATAGATTGCGTTGTTGGATGAAGAAAAAATACTACCGATTGGTAAGAAAATTACAGCAATAGGACTATGTCGTGTGAAGGATGCAGAAAGTGTTGAGATCACATCATGCCCAGAGATCCCCTTTTTCTTGTAAGATGTTATTTGGTATTATGTTTTTATATTATTTCTTTCTTGCTGATTCCAATCATCATTTTTGTCTCTATAAAATTCCTTGTGAATAAGGGAAGGACTGCGTTCTCTTGATACATAGTTTCAAGTTTTTTAACACTTTGCCTTCATTCAGATCTGAGCTAACCAAGGATGAGATGCAAGCTCAGCTGGCTTCGCGTGTGAGGAAACTATTTTGGGGTAGTATTGTTCTGGGAACCTTGTCGGTTTGCTTAGTGGGCCATGCCATTTACAGGTATCTGTTATGAACTTGTAGTGTGAACCAATGTAACGTTCTACTTTACAAATTCTTGTCTTGATATACCAAATTACGTCATTTTCTCTATCGCTTGAGTTATGCTGATTGATGCTTGATTATCTAGACTAGAGATATCCTGTTGAGCAATTTTAGTTTTTGCAGTCCTATGTGCTGATAATTTGAAATTTATAATGTTGCAGGGGCTGGAAGAGAATCAAACTGCGGAGAGAGGCTAGGCAGGCACAACAGATGTTTGAAGAGGCTGAAGAGGCTGTTCGGGAAGATAACTCTAGTGATGATGAAGAAGTAGGAGACGGGCAACTATGTGTTGTGTGCTTAAGGAGGAAAAGGAAAGCAGCTTTTGTTCCATGTGGGCATCTTGTATGCTGCTGCAAATGCGCATTAAGAATGGAGCGTGAGGTTGAACCATTGTGCCCTATGTGTCGCCAAGACATCAGATACATGATAAGAATTTATGACTCTTGAGGTAAATTGAAATCATCCTTTTATAAAGATGATGAGTCAATTTTTATCTCAGTGCTCTTTTTTTTCTTGCGATGTACTGTTTGGACTAATACGCTGAATAAAATTGGTAGCCTTCTTGTTTGGTTGCTTCATTAATGACAGAATTGGTTTTGGACACCCTCATCCATCCGGTCTTTACCTAGATGTGAGTATGTGACATGCAGACTGAACTCTATTTCTTTCCATCGGAAGAAATTGTTAACACCTCATCTGTGGAACAGTTTTTTATTAAAAAGAATAAGAATAAGCTTGTAACTATATTTGACAGTCTGGTCGATGCGGTGCTTGTTCAACTTTATGATTTGCATCCTGAACTATTGCTGCTCTATGCTATCTCCTATGGAGAACCCTCTGAGTTGCTGTGTGTAGTTTTGTGTTTAATTTGTTTACAGATGAGACGCCTATTTCTGTACATTTCATTTGAATTTTACCATAATCTAATTAGCATATGAAATGAAGTTTAGAACTAATTCGTTTGATTTTTATTTGCAGGTACTTTGCTGATAAGAGATCTACAACTCTTAGCCAACCCATGCAAACCTGAGGAGCACAACTATTCATCCTGCTGGGCATTTTCCTAGTCTCTAGCTAACCTGGTGACCTTGGATTTGTGAATATAATGTCTTGACCCTCCAAATTCTGCTTATGATTGCGTGGGACAAAAATAGCTTAGCTGAAGTCATGAACTAACGCAGAATTATTTTTTGTTTGCTTTGCGCATATCTTTATCCATTATGTAAAGCATAGGATTTGTTGCAAATATAGTTAAAAGATTTGGGCATTTTTTGCCGTCTGATCGTCACCTCAAGTGCTGTGGAAGTGTGTGGGTTGCAAAAGATAATGCTGCTCGTCGTGATGAACGCAATGCTGTTCGGCCTTGTTCCAGCTCTACGGTAACCTTGGCACCAGATGACAGTGGTGTCCGTGCGCCGGAGCTGTCTTTGGCTAAGCGTCAAAACATTCCAGCATATCTTAAATAAAGACCTACAAATACAATAGTATCAATCTAGTTAATCTTTATTTTGTTTTAACTCAAAGGTACTACGGAGTAGCATCGATGCTGATGGCAGCAATTGGCGCTCCTCGAGGCTCCAGCACGGTACAGAAAACAATCATAGCCTCCGCTCCCGGCGCCGACTTAGCCGTTGCTCCTCCGCTCCTCAAACGGTCACTTCTCCCGCTCTGTATTTAAACCTCCCCACGCACCACGCCCTTCACTGCTCCTCTCAACAAGATGATCTCTGTCGCACACTCGCACTGACAATACACCGCATAGTCGCACTCGCACACCCACAAGGTAATGGAGTCCGCCACCGGCAACTCGAGCCTGCGGAGCAGCTCCTCCCGTCCCATCCTGCTGGTCTGGTTCCTCAACCTCTCCCTCCCCGTCCTCGCCGCCGCCGCGCTCGGCGTGGTCTTCCTCCTCCGCCCACGGCCGACGCCCTTCGGCTGGGCGCTCGTTTCCGTGCACGCCATCACCCTGCTGTCCGCGCTCGCGGCGCCGCTCCGCGCCCAGCTCCCCCACCTCTGCCTCGCCGTGCACACGGCGCTCGCGTGGGCCGCGATGTCCGGCAGCGCGCTGGCCTTACTGGCCTTCGCCTTCCTAGACGACGACCACATCCTACGCCTCCTCGGCTCCACCAGGGACCGCCGAGAGCTGTTGGCGTACCTGGAGAGGCAGCTGGTGGTGTTCATGTTCTTCGTGCAGGTTATGGCGCTGGCAGAGATGATGGAGCGTGAGCAGGCTGAGCCGGAGGCCGGGGTGAAGGCCGTCGACGAGAAGGTGATGCGGAGCAGCAGGGGCAAAAATGTGCACTGGGACAACGGTGGATTTCGAAAAGTGCCAGACGAACCAACGATGGAAGTAGATGAATCATTAGTACTAATCCCCTAGCTATGCTATTGTTTAGAGGTATGATGGCCATTATAGTGTGGCCACAATATAATAATCAAGTAGAGCTGCTATTTGTTCTTAGGGGCCACTGAATTTTCCATATCTGTGTGAAATGAAGCTTAGCTTGTTGGACATTGATAGACCATGAATACGCCCCAATGATCTCTTTGTTTGTTACAGCAGCAGCATTACAGATTTACAATGTTTGAAGGCCGTGTTGGTAAATGCTAACATTATTGCCCTTCTGGGTGGGACTATACTTGCTACTCTGGTTGGCTAGATAAACTGTACAAGAGCATGCTACTAGCCTACTACTGACAATTAGCCGGGCCTGGAAAACCAGTATAAGCACCCTCTATCATCCAGTACCATCTCGAAGCACTGTCCTTCGGCTGGGTCAAACTAAGCTCAACAATTCAGTTTAATCTTGAGCTCAGATCACCCTGCTGCTTTTCTGTGTTCTGAAACGACCCATGCAGCTGCAGAAGCAAAGAATGGCTGACGACAAAGATGGAGCCAAGGGCCACCATCAATCCCCCTATGTGATAAATTGCCAAATATCGCGTCAGTACTAAAGCTCCATAACCCAATATGAGGAAAACATGGCATAACAGACAAAGTGTGTAGACCTCAGTAAACATTACCAGAGAGAGATGGTGTCATGGCGAAATCATATTGTGGCAGTAACACTCCAGCGGCAATTGGAATGGCTACTATGTTATATGCCACTGCCCAGCCCAAATTTTGGTGAACTTTTGTCAGTTGCCTTCGTCAGGGATAGCACATCTACCACCTGAGCAAAGGTTGTTTGATTTCTGTTAATAGCACTTGAGTTATTCAGATGAAAGAACCATTACAAGAAAGAACCTTACCTGAGAAAGTCTGTTGCCTAATAGAACAACTGAAGCTGCATCAGAGGCAGCGTTCTCTTTTGAGTGAGTTCGCATGGCTATTCAACATCTGCAGCTGCCAAAGAAGGTGCATCATTTATTCCATCACCAACCTGGACAAAGCAAGTACAAATCAATGTTGTTAGGAATCAATGCAGGTATAAAAAAAAAGGTCAAATTCAATTAAAAAAAAAAGACAAGTACTCGATACAAAGTTGTCGGCGAGCAATTCTGAACCATATTATCTCAAATTGAAACTTTTGTTACTATTTATACTTTTGGTCTATGAATCACAAGTGTGGATATTTGACATGTCCATGATAGAACACCAATAAAGCATTGGACTTCATTACCATTGCAACTGTGTCCCTTCCCTTGAAAAGTTGATACAATGCTTGCTTTGTCTTGCGGAGTTAGGGGAAGACTTTATGTTTTCATCCCTGATTCCAATAGTCCTCCCGATGCTTGTCACTGCTTTCTGTACGCCCTTTTTGAGTTTATCTCAATAGTCTTGCATGTCGCAAAAAGTTTTAAATTTTTTTTTGAAACTTTACGCAATAAGGTAAAACTAGATGTGCATTGTCCCAAAATTTGAGATTCAAACAACTTTTGTAAAAATTCATATGAAAAAAAAATTTCACCCATCCTTCCATTTTGTCCTCTAGTCGCTGAAATTTGTTTTTTTCATATGAATTTTTACAAAAATTGTTTGAATCTCAAATTTTGGGACAATGCACATCTAGTTTAGTACTATTGGTGTGTAAAGTTTAAAAGAAAATTAGAACTCTAAATGCGACATCGCAAAGACTATCGGTGATAGCTTCCCACGTCCGCAGCGCGCCAACGGCAATGCTTTCTACTCCCTATCCCCTGACAGTAGAAAAGTTGTAATGCTTTCCTGCTACAACCTGATGATTAACAAGACAAGTTTAAACATGCTGCACTGCTTTAACTATACAGATAAGACAGTAATAGTTGAAAAACTTGCTTGCTACTTCAAAAATAACATTAAAAATATCTACGGATCTTGCAGCAGCATTTCACGACGCCTCCGAGGATAACCCTATTAGCTAAGAGAAATGTATCTGTATCGCGAAAAACACAGTTAAAAGTTGTGTAATACTAGTACGTATATTCAAGACTTAATAGTATCAATCTCATTAATCTTCAAGACTTATTTTGGAGATTCAAAGGTAGCATCCATGCTGATGGCAATTGGCGCTCCTCCTCGAGGCTCCAACACGGGGAACAAACAACAATCATAGGCTCCACTCCCGGCGCCAACTTAGCCGTTGCTCCTCCGCTCAAACGGTCACTCCCGCTCTCTATTTAAACAAGATCTCTGTCGCACACTCGCACTGACAATACAAGACCCACAAGGTAATGGCGTCCGCCACCGGGAACTCGAGCCTGCGGAGCAGCTCCTCTTTCCCAACCTGCTGGTCTGGTTCCTCAACCTCTCCCTCCTCGTCCTCGCCGCCGCCGCGCGCTCGGTCCGGTCTTCCTCCTCCGCCCGCGGCCGACGCCCTTCGGCTGGGCGCTCGTCTCCGTGCACGCCACCACCCTGCTGTCCGCGCTCGCGCGCGCTCCACGCCCAGCTCACCCACCTCTGCCTCGCCGCGCACACGGCGCTCGCGCTCGCCGCGCTGTCCGGCCACGGGCTGGCCTCCATGGCCTTCTTCCTCCGCCACGACCACAGCCTACGCCTCCTCGGCTCCGCCAGGGACCGCCGGGAGCAGTTCGTGCTGGCGTTCCTGGAGGAGCTTCTCCTGCTGGCCATGTTCATGACGCAGGCCGTGGCACTGGCGGCCACGTGCGTGGTGAGCCGGCGGTGGGCCAGGGAGTACCAGGTGGCTGAGACGGAGAAGGCGGCTGCGGCGAGAAAGCGAGGGAGGAAGATGGCGCGTGTGCAGGCTGAGTCCACGGCCGCCGCGGAGGCCGGGGTGAAGGCCGTCGACGAGAAGGTGATGCGCAGCAGCAGCGGCAAAAAGGTGCACTGGGCCAACAACGATGGATTCGAAGAGTGCTAGAAGAATCATTAGTACTAATCTCCTAGCTATGCTATTGTTTAGAGGTATGATGGCCATTATAGTGTGGCCATAATATAATAATCAACTAGAGCTGCTATTTGTTCTTAGGGGTTACTGAATTTTCCATATCTGTGTGAAATGAAGCTTAGCTTGTTGGGCATTGATAGACCATGAATCCGCCCCAATGATCCCTTTGTTTGTTACAGCCATTACAAATTTACAATGTTTGAAGGCCGTGTGGTAAATGCTAACATTATTGCCCTTCTGGGTGGGACTATACTTGCTGCTCTGGTTGGCTAGTGTGTTCATTCACGAAAAGTAAACCCAAAAAGTGCTAGTACCGACCAAATCTTTTAACACAAAAAAATGGAGTATTAAATATAGTTAAACCAAAAAAAACTAATTGCACAGTTTGACTAAAAAGTGCAGACGAATCTTTTGGCCTGAGTTAGTTTATGGTTGGACAATAATTAACAAATACAAACGAAAAGTGCTACAGTAGTTAAACCCAAAATATTTCACCAACTAAACACCCAAACATGCTACTAGCCTACTACTGACAATTAGCCGGAGCTGGAAAACCAGTATCAGCACCCTCTATCATCCAGTACCATCTTGAAGCACTGTCCTTCGGCTGGGTCAAAAAAGCCCAACAATTCAGTTTAATCTTGAGCTCAGATCACCCTGCCGTCTTTCTGTGTTCTGAAACGACCCATGCAGCTGCAGAAGCAAAGAATTGCTGACGACAAAGATGGAGCTAAGGGCCATCAATCCCCCTGCGTGATAAATTGCCAAATATAGCGTCAGTACTAAAGCTTCATAACCCAATATGAGGAAAACATGGCATAAAACAGACAGTGTGTAGTTGTCCTCAGTAAACATTACCTGAGAGAGATGGTGTCATGGCGAAATCATATTGTGGCAGTAACACTCCAGCGGCAATTGGAATGGCTACTATGTTATATGCCACTGCCCAGGCCAAATTTTGGTGAACTTTTGTCATAGTTGCCTTCGACAGGGATAGCGCATCTACCACCTGAGCAAAAGATTGTTTGATTTCTGTTAATGGCACTTATTCAGATGAAAGAACAATCACAAGAGAGAACCTTACCTGAGAAAGTCTGTTGCCTAATAGAACAACTGAAGCTGCATCAGAGGCAGCGTTCTCTTTTGAGTGAGTTCGCATGGCTATTCCAACATCTGCAGCTGCCAAAGACGGCGCATCATTTATTCCATCACCAACCTGGACAAAGCAAGTACAAATAAATGTTGTTAGGAATCAAAGCAGGTAAAAAGGTCAAGTTCAATAAAAAAAAGACAAGTAGTCAACACAAAGTTGTCGGCGAGCAATTTTGAACCATATTATCTCAAATGGAAACTTTTGTAACTATTTATACTTTTGGTCTATGAATCACAAGTGTGGATATTTGACCTGTCCATGATAGAACACCAATAAATCATTGGATTTCATTACCATTGCAACCCTGTGTCCCTTCCCTTGCAAAGTTGATACAATGCTTGCTTTGTCTTGCGGAGTTAGGGAAGATTTTATGTTTTCATCCCTGATTCCAATAGTCCTCCCAATGCTTGTCACTGCTTCTTCCCTATCCCCTGACAGTAGAAACGTTGTAATGCTTTCCTGCTGCAACCTGATGAAGACAAGTTTAAACATGCTGCACTGCTTTAACTATACAGATAAGAGTAATAGTTGCAAAACTTGCATGTTACTTCAAAAATAACATTTAAAATATCTAAGGATCTTGCAGCAGCATTTCACGACGCCTCCGAGGATAACCATATTAGATGAGAGAAATGTATCTGTATCACGAAAACACAGTTAAAATGCAAATAATCACTCCAGAAAATACCTCTCCACAGTTAAGTTTGCATCTTCTCGTAAAATATCTGATATAGCAATAGCACCTATAATTCCTTCTCCTTCACGACCAACATAAGCAATTGACTTCGACTGATTTGATGATGATGCTTCACTTGACAAAATAGACTCCAACTGGTTTCTAAGGTCTCTCAGTTCAGTGGGTGATGCTTTAGTTTCAAAACGATCATGCACCCAATCCAAAGTGCCTACTGCAACTAAACTCCCATCTACTTCTGCCAAACAGCCAAATCCAGGCTCTGTAATCTGACCACTTGTGATAGGAATATCTAGCTTCAATAGTTCAGCCTTGTTCAATATAGCATTTGCAATTGGGTGCAACGCTGTTTTCTCCACTGCAGCAGCAAGACGAAGAATCTCTGTCTCCTCATATGCCAGAGAAGCAATAGAAGTAACTACAGGTTTTCCTTCTGTGAGTGTCCCTGTCTAGAATCGGAAAAAATGTTTGTAATGAGAAAAAGACACAACATTGAGAATAACAGTTTACCATGAAAGATTATATATATAAAAAAAGTCAAATGAAAAACCACGTACTTTATCAAGCACAAGAGTATCTATTCCAGCCAAACGCTCTAAAACATCACCTCCTCTAATAAGTAACCCTCTTTTAGCACCTAGTAAAAGAAAAACGAAGTGACAGGATGTTATGGTAAACAAAAATATGCAATCAGGAAAGTTTCTGTTCAAAAGTATTGAGCAATTGACAATTAGAATAGGGATCCAAATTTGCTCATCAAAAAATACCCTACAAGTTTAGCTAGTCCCCATCATGTTATCAAAGATCGGAACAAATGGATGGAAACAGATGGTATAGAAAGTTACCTAGGGAAGTTCCTATTAAGATAGCTGTAGGTGTAGCTAATCCAAGTGCACAAGGACAGGAAACAACCTGCAGGGAGTAAAGTTCACAAAATTAGTCCAAACAAACGCATCAAACGTGGTTTTACGAAAGAGTTTTTGAATGAGATTTCAAGTTTTGCATGTGCAATTATCACACCATATTGAGGGTACATCTTAGTTGATAAAGTGTGAAATCAGTCAATCTGATAAAATTCCAAGAGTTAGACTGAAATGCTGAGTTTTTTTTTTCCTTCTATTAAAGAAAAACTATAGCAGGGCCACTTACTAGTACATCCACAGCAAGCTTTATACTCAAAAGTAATGAATCCCCATCTGGGCCAGCGATATCATTGAAAAGAACCTCTGGAAATACGTGTGTGCCAATGTAATACCTTAGGGAGGGAGAGGGTTAGAAAAAAACAATATTTTTTAGTCACAAAAGGATTTTCGTAGAAGAAAATAAAAACAAGAGCACACCAGAAGGAAAAGGTTGCTGCAGCCAATGTCATAACAGTATACACGAATGGTCCTGCAATGGAATCTGCAAGCCTTTGAACAGGAGCTTCACGTGCCTGGGCATCCTCAACCTGTTCAAGGATACATATATAGTTAAACACCCTTTTCTCCCTTTGTTTCTCTCAACAGCAAAGAGTGTGTTTCACAACCATGCGGACTATCTTAGCTATTGTTGATGATGGTCCAGTACATGTTGCTCTGATCTTTAGCGGACCATCCTTCAAAACAAATCAAATAAATAGCTTGTTACTTATCCAGATAAGAAGAGTGAAAGGCATCTAAACTTATGAAGGTAGTGGAACATCAAAGCTGAAGAAGGGGCCGCAAAGTGTATCTAGTTAAAGCACCCTTCGGACATCAATCAAGACATGACAAATGAGTGAAGAGCATACTGATACACCAGTCACACTTTAGATAGGGTGCAGATGGAAGCATTTTAGAGTAACAGGACATTCAGCTTTTCAAGCACTTAAAAATAGAGTTGATTGGAAACATATTGTTGGAATAAGACCCAGGGTCATGCTCTTAGGCAAGAAGTTATACATACCCAGTTCACAGTTCCTGAAAATACAGGAAGCCCAGTCTCCTTGGCTACAGGCAAGGACTCTCCAGTAAGCATCGATTCGTCAACAAAACTTGATCCTGCAATAACACTCCCCTGCAAGAATGGTTTTCAGATGGATTAATGGGTTGATCGATATACTGGCAAGTGGCAAATAAGAAAAATGAAACTATGGAGTAGCTCCATACATCTACAGGAATCGTTTCTCCTGGCAGGACCAATATTGAGTCTCCAACACGGACATCATCAACAGGAACCTCGACAGTGATTGCATCAGAATTCAAACTAGTGTCCGCAGAAGGGGCATCACTTGAGGAAGTAACAATTAATCTCGACTGAGGTGATAACAGTGACTGCCACAGATCACCAGACCTCATTAGTTTCAATGAATCAATTATCTTGCACGATGATATATGGTGCATTCCTATCTATCATTTTACTTAAACAATTATTTTCCCATAGGATTTGTGGAAAATGGGAAGTAAAGATTATCCATCTTATCTTCTGTCTCTAGCATCGTAAAATGAAAAAAAAAAAAATGCTTCTTGCTGGGACAATAGTTATAAATCAATACTTACAATGAGCTCATTCATATCACTGGATGCCTTAAGCCTTGCACTTTCTTCAAGAGATCGCCCAAGAAGTACAAATCCAAGAAGCATGACCTGCATGCTACAAGAAAACTTTCTTCAACAAAATTTTTGACATGCAGAACAAAAAACTTACGACTCAATTGTAATTCAGTCAAATACCAAATCGGATCGACTAATGTGGGAAAAAGAAAATAAAGTTTCCATATTCTGTTAATCGACACTGCTTTTCGTCAAAACTATTGCAAGATCCAAGATCAGAGCAACACTGTGACAAGAGCTGAAGACCATAATTACAGCTCAATCAATAGGACTACAAACTGATTGACTCACCGGTTCATCAAAAAAAAGGTTGAATTCCACTCCAACTCAGGGTTCAGCAAGGACACCTTAAGAAATGCAAAACATTAGTATAAAGCTATATGGTTGGATAGAAAAATTGACTATAGACCCACTTACTGCACTGATAGCAAATGCAGCTGCAGAGCCAAATCCTACTAGAGAGTTCATGTTGGGGAACCTTGCTTGAATGCTCTAAAACCATCAAACAGTATATCTGGAGGCACATTGAAATGATGTGACGAAGAGAGAATGGAATAGCTAGAGAAGCAAAGTGCTGATAACGTGATGACATTTCATTCAATTTCAGGTTTGTTTTCTTACTAATTGTTAGCAATTCGGGCTGTTCAATTTCCTGAGTCCTAACATTCTTAATTCTTAGAAATTGACTGAATATAAAAACATATCAGTTGCTATCCGGTCGGCACAAGCTTAAACAAAGCAAGGTGCATGAATGCAATGCACAAAATGAGGAAACGTTGGGAACCGACTATACCTCTTCCAGGCCCAAGCAGAGCAGCTGTAGCAATGCCACATTTCACATAAGAATTATGCAACAAATCCAAAAACGTTCCTGCACCAATTAAAGCACAGACCGATCAGGGAGGCCCTTGGTGCCAATATTAAACCTCGCTTTGCTATGCCGGAAAATCAGATCACGCTCTGAAAATGTCTCGTGGTAGTTCCAATTCCAACTCACCATGACCGACATGGATGCCGAGCGAGTGCAGGATGTGGGACGCGTGCGAGCCGCAGCAGAGCGCGACGAGCGTCCACGCGAAGGCGACTCGGCCCCGGCTCCGCGCCAGTAGCTCCTCCTTCCTAGCCGCCATCTCCCTCCACTTGCGCGCGCTCTCCGCAGCGCCCGCGGCCGCGCCCCCTCGGCGCGCCGTGGTAGGGAACCCGCACTCCGTGAGCCTGGCCGCGAGCTCCTCCCCCCGCGCCCGGCGACGCCGGCGCGCGCAGGCCGCACCGCGGCGGACTCAGCGAGGAGGTTGACCGCCGCCGTCTCCACCCGCGGGTCCGCCGCCAGGATGGCCCGCACCCGCGCCGCGCAGCCGCCGCACATCATGCCGCTCACGTCCAGCAGCGCGGTGGCGGCGTCGGCGGTCCCCTCCCCGTCCTCGGCCGCCGCGTCGAGCGCGGCCGAGGCGGGCGACGGGTCGGCCGTGGCGTGGGGCTGGGCCGTGGGTGCGCCGCGCGTAGGGAGGCGGAGGTGGAGACGGCGCTGGAGGTGGAGGGAGTAGTGGGAGGAAGCTGGCGTCGAGCGTCGGCAGTGAACGGGGCGGAGGCGCTGGAGGGGAGAAGAGTAGCGCCAGAAGGTGGAGGTCGGACGTGCTGTAGGAGGGAGATGGTGGCTGAGGTGGCCATGGAGACGATCCTGACCAGAGGCCTCCCCGGCGGGCGAGCGGCGGAGAGGGCGCTGGTGAGTCCGCAGCTCAGGCCTGGCGCCGTGTGGGTGAAGGAGGCGGCGGACATGGGAGGTGGTGGTGGGAAATGGAGGAGGGGTGGAAAGGAGCCAGAGAGGTGCTGTACGCTGTAGTACTGGACTGGTGGTTGGTGCGCGCCGCGCCGGGATTAAAACTCGAGGAGGGAGGGGAGGGGAGGACGATGGCGACGCGTCTGCCGAGGTGAGGCGATCCAATCCAATCCGGCGATCCATGTGCCGGACGGACTGGCCATATTTCTTCGTCTGACAGGACAGGAGTACTGGAACCAGTTGTTTGGAACCTTTTGCCGTGGAAAACGTGGTGAGTGTTGTTTGGGGATTGGAAGAGCGCGTGTGTTCCGGATTCGTGACACACTGGTTGGTGCACTGCACTACACTGTCAGGGGAGACGGGAGAGTGTGGTGGATGCCGATTGGCATCGTGCCCGGGCTGCAGCTGCCAAAGGAGGCGGGTCATATACTCACATGTCCATGTCCTAAGCTAACCAAAGTCGTAAGCATTCTCACTGGTCGGGACCTTCCCGTGTTCGGATCTACTCGCAGTGGATTTCATCACGTTTCATTTCTGCCAAGCACCAACTCCAAGGTCAACACCATTCTCGATCCCCTCAAGGCTTCAACAGAACACCGAGCGTTCTCGGCGTACTAGTTTGTAGTTGGACCACAATGTAATGTTATGGGTCATGGGAGAAAAATGTGTATCTATGCTCACACCAATGGCCAGGAAGGAACCATAAATTGACAGTGTGTTTTGCATTGATGCTTGAGTGCATGTGGGATTAAAATTGTCAAAGCACGCATCAACCCAACTGGATCTCGCGTGGACCGGGGAGAGATGCCCTTGATGCACATCGAGTCAGAGTCACGAGGCACCTCACGACGATCGATGCCTGCTGCCCTTGGGATTAGAAATAAGTATATACTCCCTCCATTACGAAATGTAGCGCGTCATCGGTTTTGGATTTTTGATTTTTGTTAGGCGTCCAAGAATGGTAATGTTAGTCTTACTACGTAGTCGGTTGATGTGGAGGTGAGACAATAACAAAGACTATTTTATATCATCGACCCACACGCTCTTCTCACATATTATTGGCTACGTGAAATAGTCTAGTAGCTATTTGCATGTAGCTGGTAATGACTACTCTCTCTCCTACTTTTCCATCACACGTCACATTTAGATAGCGAAATAGCTAACCATTGGAGACGGCCTTAGGCGTCTCATTCCCATCGAGGTGGAGGAGGTAGAGAGTTGTGCGGCTTTTAATAGTATGCATGAACCCAAAGCGTTTGCATGCAAGAAGTTTGTAACTCTATACAAGTTTGCATGCGGCAAGTTTGCATGCAGCCATACAAAATGCGGCTCATTAACCCACACCTCGGGCTTAACAAGCATTATTGCTATTTGTTCTTGTTATCTGTATTTCCTTGGTATCTGAGATATTGGCTAGGCGCCTTACAAAAATAATAGAGAGTAATACTTAACTGAGAGGGAAGGAAAAAATTATGTTACATGATCATACGTTCCCAAATTACATATGAAAAAGCAATATTCTATCCAAATCTTTCCACCTCGATTAGCTTTTAGTTGATATAATCGATGCTTCAAATAAACAAGGCCGAGGAGAGTACAGTGTTCATGTTTGAATCTACCAACCACCACTAAAACATCGGACACGATGTAACATCCAATGTTTCAAACCAGACCGAAGCACATCTAAGATAATACTGAAAAACATTCACGGTTGAATCATCGCGTATAACGAATGCTGCAGAGTCGGCGCCTCTAATCTGAAAGGGGAAATTACTCTAGCAAGTAGGGAACTAGTTTAAATTTGATATAAAAATTCTATCAGCAGTTACAGTAGTTACTAATTTTTTTCAGCCCCTGATAATTTCTAAACAATCCAAGGACCAATCCAGAAAAACAATTCCATACCATCTCGAAACGTTATCTGAACCCTGTAACCTCTCGTCCGCCATCCGCCACGACCCGGCTGAACTGAAGGCTCCAAGAACGGCACCAATGGCCTCCCCAACGGCGCCGACCCCGCTCAGCAGCACCACGCCTCGACGCCGCCACTCCTCCTCGCCGTACGCCACCTGCCGTTCCCCGGCGCCCACCGGACACGCACGCTCCCGGGACCCGAGGCCCTCACCCCTCGCCCGCCGCCTCGAGGAGCTCGCGTCCCGCGGCGGCCGCCCACCCGCTCCTGAAGCCGCTCTTCGCCGCCCACTCCCACCTCTCTTCTTTCTCCCAGGTAGGCAAGCAAGCACGCGCTGCATTCGTGAGCTCGATCTCGATACACGAGTAGACGGATGCTAACGTACGCCAATGTTTGATGGAACGAGCAGGGCAGGAGGCAGCTGGTGGCGGCGGCGGGCGTGCGACGATGCTGTCCGGCGAGCACTGCTTCGCGGCGGTGCTTGGGGACTCGGTGGCCGGGATGGTGGTGTCCAACGGCATCAACAACTTCCTCAACCTTTACAACACGGTGCTCGTCGTCAGGCTCGTGCTCACCTGGTTCCCAAACACGCCGCCCGCCATCGTCGCGCCTCTCAGGTAATAAGCACCATTGCAACTATCTAATACATGCTGCTACATTTCCCTGGCTATTGGTGTGGCTTGAGATTTACGTAGAATGTAGAGCTCCTGGATCATTAGAAAACGGTATGATTTCACAACCTACATCTCCTTTGTCATATAGTATGTATATGACAGTGAGTGTGCATTTATTTCTTCGTCAAAAGATTCAAACTATGGGCAGGTTTGTAGTGACATCTGCTCAAGTATCAGTGTATCACACGCAATTTCGCTTCCTCATTCGAAAGTGATCAATGAACAATGAACCAAATAGTGAAAAGGCCGAAAAGCCTCTCTGCCTTTGTATGTTTGTTCTTCAGATAAAGGGCATGTTTGGATCCAGGTGCTAGAGTTAGTTTGAGCTTATTTGTGCTCAACTAACCCAAAAGGATCAGGAGGGTAGAGTGGAGCCCTAGTTGTATCTAACCCACCTAAAAAAACTATCCCACCCAAGAGTGCTAATTGGGGTTAGAGTGATTTTCTCTCCTAACCCTCCATCCAAACACCTCTAGGGATAGAGTTAGAGCTAGAAACTAACTCTAACTCTAACTTAGAGTATCAAACAGGCCCAAAGAAGAGCGCATTCATTCCTGGATGGTTTTTTTCGTATGCTTCTGGACTCATATATACTGTGTGTGTGTGTGTATAACAATAATGGCAATGCAATGCAGCACGGTATGTGACCCGTACCTGAACATCTTCCGGGGCATCATCCCGCCGATCGGAGGAACGCTGGACCTATCGCCTATCCTCGCTTTCATCGTCCTCAACGCCTTTACCAGCACGGCCGCCGCGCTTTCCGGCGGAGCTCCCCCAGCTCAGCTGCACAGCATCACCAGAGGACCGCTGCTCCATCCAGCTCGGCGCCGCTTGAGGTCACGTCCAACCAGAGGAAATGGATGCGGAGAATGCGGTCGCACAAGTCACAGGGAGAAGATGGTGATCACTAGACTTGTGAGATTGTGGCTGTGTTCGTCAGATCGTCATCAGACGCTGCGGAACTTTCTTCCTTTGAGGGTTTGAGGGCTGTGTTTTCTGCATGTATTTAGAGGAACCTGACTGTAATGGCATTTTCTGTCTTTCAGACGCCCAGCTTTCTTGAACTCTGATGGTGTGATCGGGATGCGTGGGTAAATTCAGTCTTGGGACACTTTCATAACTTACCAATCGGATCGTACCTCCATCTATTGTTTGTTAACAAATTCAGACAATTCATGACTAAGCATGCTGCATTGACAACAACGAATGAACATATATTGCGAGACCAAACAGGCATTGCTCCAAAAGATCGGCAGAACATTTTGTCCTAACATTGGGTGGAATGGAGAGGACCCAAACTTCCCCAAGACCACGGTGCAAAACAGATACTTTTACTGGCTTGTGGTGGAGCAAAATGATCAACAAATGTTCCAAGTATGTAAAAAGAATCACAATAGGCAAAGCTGTGGCACTGTAAACTTTCTGTTCCTCTCACCGTTCTAGTTACTTGTCTGTGGCCTACAACAACACATCCCCAATCAAGTTCCTTCTCTGGAGCGCCTCATGCCTCGTCGATCAGTTTGAATGTCTTCTTTACAAGTTTCTGATCCAGGGCTGTTGTTCTGTAGATCTTGAACACTCGGTCGACACGGTCAGGCTTGCTGCTCTGGAAGTAGAGCTCCTCAAACTTCTTTTTTACAAACCTGTAAAAATAAAAAATGAACCCCTAGTCAATATAAGAGGCAAAAACCAGCAAATAATGATGGAAACAAAGTATAAAACTTATTATGGCATCCATGTGTGCATATACATCTTTGTATGATACTGCCAAGTGCCAAGCCATAGGGAGACAGAGGAGCACACTCACTCATAGGCATGTTCCACCTCCTGTTTGCCAGGTGCGATGGGCTGGTAATCTTTAAACCACTCGCACACACTTAAAGGAACCTACATTAGGAGAACAAGTGTTGTTCACATGTGTGAATTAGTGTATTATACTCAGCTCTTGGTAGGTAAAGAAGGGCAATAGTTACCTTTTGTATTTTTCTCTCAAATATGTCAAATTTGTTGAGAAATAACATGAATGAGGTTTTCTGGAAGTCAAAATTGCATCAGCTAGGTCTTGGAATGACTAAAACATAGTATGAGAACAGGCATTGTGATAATTATGATATGACACAAACCTCAAAACATCTTTGCTTTAGCACCCAATCAAAGAGTTCTTTAGTCTCCATCATTCTGTTCTTCGTCTCATCCTCACATAACATCTGATCGTACCTGAAAAGTGCCCCACCAAAAGTAAGGCCATGAAACTTTTTTTGTGCAAAAGATCATATTTATTTCAATTAGAAATACAAGTAATATAAAAGGCACTCAAAATAGAACTGGATGGTATCAGTAACAGAACAAATGTTCTGATCATGGAAAATCAATCATTGTTACAGTGACTTAGAGGCAACTACAATACAATTTGCAGTGCACAAACCAAATCTGAAAAAAAAAAAAAAAGACAGCTTCTAAGTAGAATTTGCCATTATAGGTTAAGTTCAAGTTAATCAAGTGTAAACTAGGAAACTGGGCTTACTCGCTAATGGCAGCACAGAATATTACAGCATTAACACCTTCAAAAGATGGATCCATTTTTAGTCTCTCGTTTCTCTGGCCTCCTACATCATATAGTCTATAGACCTCTCCTCCTCTTTTTGCTCTCTCCTAGAGGGCTGCAGAAAAAAAACATGAATTTGGTTGTTAAGAGTTATATCTAACTAGTGATAAGCAAGTAGCACAATAGCAGATTACCTAAACTGAGTTTCTACCACACCATTTGTCCGTACTCTTGCATGAAGCACGTCCTCCTGCATAATCAGTCCTTATCAAGTAGTCCACATAAATTATTATTAAAGAATAAAATCAAAAAGCAAGCCTTTTTAAGACCTATCTCAAAGAACCAAGTAGTAACAGAAATAGATATCATGAAACATCCACATGCAAGGAAATGTTTCTATATGGCATGAGGATGACTGGATTCGGCCAATTCAGACAGAATTCGATGTTCAGACTAAAAAACCCTACAAACATTCAACAAGTAGCATATATGATCAATCAAGAAATACCTTAATGAAAATATCCACAAATAAATCATGAGTCATGGCAGATCAGAACAAGATTATTCCAATTTATGCACTTTAGAGGCTGCTTCCTAATGTACCACTATTATTCAAATACATAGGTGTAATTCAACGTTTTTCTTTGCTTGATAGGAGGGAACATCGTTAGAGAAAAATAACCTGGATAGTGTGACCATGCTTATGTTATGGAAGTTTTTTTTTTTCTTTCTGAAATTATGTTATGGAAGTTGAGAAAGGAATCAAAAAATCTTTTCAGCAAAGAAAAGTTTTTGGTAGGTAATCGCATAGAAACACCAGAGGTTGAGGCCTGAGGGACTATAAATTAAACCTGTTAGAAGTTTAGTAGCTTTTTTCCTTCAATGCACTACAACTAGGCATGGTGAGTCTACACTGTTCTATATAACAAACTGTAAATGTGTTCCCTCCTGAATATTTAAACTAATGTTCCTATAAGGTCTTCAAAGAAAAAAGGTTCTAATTTTGCTTCTAGTCAACAACCTCAAACAGTGTAAATTTCAGTAACATGACAATCGACATTAAATATTATGCCGACATCAGAAAACAAATAGGTAAAAATCTCTTTAAAAAGTAGATTGAGGATAATTGTGTACCTTTGTTGGTACATAATCTACTTCAGATAATCTGTCCAAATTTTCCATGAAGTACTGTGCACAGTCTGGGGACTTGCAGGATACTTCCACGTGAGTAAGTTTCCTACAAATGAATTTCTAAATAATCAGCTATCTGTTCAAAATTTTATATATTTTAAAAATCAAATTAGAAGAGACTTCACCTGAATGGCTGGATCTTGCCATAGTTTCCTTACATCCTGTACACGTTCTTTTGTTCAGTGATGGGTAATCCAACCTGACACCAATTTCTGATAGTTTTCTCCAATCTCCTGAAGTTACAATACAAATACAAAACAAAAGGTATCTTGATTTTTAGTGGGCTAATAAGGTGCGCTCTGTGCAATGAGAAGCTTCTAAGAGCTAATAAATGCATTGAAATGCCTACAAAGTTGATGTTTGTTAACTGTTTACACTCATAACTACAAATAAAAAGCAAAATGCTCAAAACCTGATCTAGATGAATATCACATAATAAACATTTCAAAACAAGGAATATTTTAGCATATCCACAGCTGCCTTCTCGAAACAATAAAATGTAGGTGCTAGGATACAAGATACCAAAAAATGTAAATGATTTTTCTGGAAAATCTGAAGAGAAATGCATAAAAACAACGACCTAGTCATTTTTTTAGCTCCTTATTCCATTTAGTTTAATTTAATTTCAATATCATTCATGAGCATGTAATGGAGTGCAAAAGCATGATAAGGCATTTTGGGTTAGCAAAGCTTCAAGCATGTTCATTAAACCATAGCAAAGCCAAACCACATTAGGACAATTACGTTTGCAAATAAGCAAGTTTGGCAAAGTTTGACTCTAATTTCCAAGGAAAAAAAGGTGCAAACCTGACTATCTGGAGATAAAACATATTTTGAGGAATCTGGTTCCACTTGGGCTAGCTCTTTAGCTCCCTCATATAATATCTGGGTGTGCATATTTAAATCATTACTGAGACAAAATATCAGCAAATACACCCTCATTGAGCAGCAAACGACTCCATAAAAAAAAAAAGTTCCTACATAATCGTCACTACAACGTAAGAGAAAATAAAAGACACACCCTTTCTAGTATAGCATACTTTAATTGTCTGATACACGTTGGCATGGATGACTGGCGTGTAGCTCTTAAGTTCTACCTCACAAAGCCAGTTTGGAAGAGGAGCTTTATCTGCTAATGAGTGGTCAGACATATATATGTGACTTGCTGTCTTGCTGATGACATAAGAATCATGATTCTCCAGGGAATGACATAAGCCTTACTTGTTTAAATATTGTAGACTTCCCTGATTCTCCAGCACCTTTGCAAATAAGCGAATTGAAAAGGATGAGCAATGTTAGGAAGACAGGCACAGTAATTTATCGACGGACAACAAAACACATTATTATGTCTGGAATGTGGAGAATGGTTGGGGATCAACTTCACGATAGTTCTTTTGGCTGATCCAGGAAACCATTAAGACAAAAAGTCTACAAAACAGGTATACTTCACATGACAAAACACCTCGAGTTCAAGTAAGTTGGCATTACCAAGAAGTAAGAGCTTGTGGATGTGTTGCTCGGCCTTTGTTTTTCTATCAAAATCCTCCTGTCGATGTCTGCAGACTGCACCCACACTACAAATGTCAGGAGGTATAATGTTGCCGCTTACCAAACAAAATCAAACCTGCTGATGGCATTAGCCTGGTGTAAGCAACAAATGTTACCTTTGCATTTTCAGCTGCTTCAGTCTCGTCGAAGGAATGGGATCTGCTACAGGATGAGCCCATGCTTTCAATCACACAGGTAAGCACAGACATTATTCTAGAAGCGCGCTCTCCATGCCTGAGGGAGCGAGGACACAGGAAGGACATGGGTAGCCAGATCCAATCAGGGGCGGATCCAGTTCCAGTATAGGGACATGGTGTGTGTACACCCAAAATTTTTGCAAAAACTTGGAAACCAGGAGGCTTGTCAAATAGCTAATAGCTTTAGGTTAGGGTTTTCAAGGTGCTCAGATTGAAGGGAAGGGTAGAGAAGAGGAAGGGGTGGAAGTACCCTGGTGGGTACTCGCCCGGCGGAAAGGCCAACTAAAACCACAGCACCTGGCTGGCGGCGGCGACGATGGCGGCGGCCCACCAGTCGTCGGAGAGCGGCGAGAGGGCGCAGAAAAGAGAACGCACGAGCAGGGGACGGAGGGTACTACCGTGCAGTTGCTATGGGCAGTGAATCAGTACTACTCAGTAATATGCTCGACACCACGACCTTTGAGTGCTTGTTATCTGCAGTTCTGTACTTTGTGCTTGACACGAGCAGGGGACGGAGGGAACCCAAGTGTTGTATCAGGGGCAGCAAAGGGTAGGGAATGGAGTCTGGACAGGGAAAAAAAAATTAGCCCATAGCTACTACTACTAAAAACTTAATTAAGTCGAACGTTTCCAGTCATACGATTATCATCCGACGGTTCAACCAAACCAAACATACTCCCTCCGTCCCCATTTAGATGTCGTTTTGGGGGTTAGCGCTCTACAAACTTTTTTCAACTTTTGAATACGTTTGTAGAAAATACGTCTTGGCATTTATATACCAAATAAATTTATTAAAAACTAGACTTAAAGATCTTTGGAATGATACTAATTACTTAACATAAATATTTATATATTTTAATATATAATTGCCGGTAGGTAGTTTAAAACGTTGAAACACTGTGTCGGAAATCTATTATCTATTTGCGAACCCAGAGGAGTAGTTCTTTTCCCTCCTCTAATTGTCCATCTTGGTAGTGAACGCCCATCGGCGCTGTATTATTATTTTTTTCCTGTGCTTTTAGTCACTAGCTTACATTTAACCCACCTACCAGTGACTTAAGTTCATTAACCAGCACCTCTTACAATAATATAGTGGGTCTCAATCTCATGTTGAAGACATTTCTTTTACGTATTATTTGTTTCTACCTAAGTAATCACACTTAAGTTTACTTCCTCGGAGTAGCTCTTCATACAAGCCTTGCAAAAATGAGGCCTTTAAACTAGAAGCTGGTAATCGAGCTCTCATAAGCTAGCTCCTAGCATTTTTATATTTTAACGGACGAGAAAAGAAGAGTTGCATGTACACACATTCTAAGATAGGTAATAGGGGGCGCGGGACTAATCATAGGTATTGCTAAAAAAGACAGTACTATACTATTGTAGTTGGAGAGGTTGGCTTAGAGCTAGTAGCTAATAAGTGTGGTGGCCTAACTTGTCTAGGTAGTACTATTGGAGTTGGAGAGGTTAGCTCAGAGCTAGTATAGCTAATAAGTGTGGTGGCCTAACTTGTTCCAAAACAATAGTTCATACTCTGTGAATAAGTCGAGTCGTTTTGGGCTAGAAGCCTTGCCAAAATGAGGTCTTACATTCTTCTAAAAAGGCCTTACATTTTGAGCATTTTAGTACTAAAACTTTCAAAGTAATAGGTTTACACACTTCACAAGACTGAACAACAACCTTTGGTTCACAAAGTGTGTCTCCATGGGATTTCTGCGACTCCCGGGATCAATTTCTCCAGCATGCTCCACGCTGACACTCGCGATCGATTTGGCCCAAGAGCAAATTTGACTGAACTGATTCTAACGTTTGAACAGCTACCGAGCATGCTGAGTCGAAGAGGGCTTTTGTGATGCAAGTAAGAAATCCAAGACGATCCTGTTGAACCGATCCGGGTCACTCCATCTGGAGGCACGTGGCCTGTTTTTCTCGACGATTTCCAACGTAACATTCTCTCCTAAACACCTGCAACACGTGCCATGCAGAAAAAGTATTAAGTAATACCGCATTCTGCAAATTGCAATATACTGATGTAATTTATTTCCGCAAAAACATTGTCAGCGATTTCTAAATAAAGGAAAAGAAGGCAAGTGTCCCTACTTAGTTTTGAAGCGAAAAACGGATAAAGCCATACATACAATTGTAGAGTTATGGCCAATTTGACAGCAACTTTACAGTATGCAGTTGCGAGCTGTGATGGCCATAAGGAACAGCAATTCAGTCCCCTCTCTCCAATTGCATCACAGTGACAAATAAGGAGGTTACTGCCTCTTGACGGCAAATGCCTTTTCCAAGGGAAATATCTGATCGTGGTCTCCCCAGATGAGCAAAAAATGTCCTGCCATTGACGACATCAATTCGATTTTCACATACAAAGTAAACAGTAGAGATTGGAATTCAGCATGGTACAAACAAGTCAGACACAATTGTTTAGAAAGCAAATCTTTGTGCAACTAGCTCGATATCGATCTTTTCTGTTCATGGAAAGAGGCCGCTACAGGTACCTGAGGCAAGGGTGTCAGTTGGAACTCATCTGTGCCGACAAAGTGATTGCTTTCATCAGTTCAATCTTCTCCCTCCCTTTTATCCGTGAAAAGTTGCTGTAAAATCCATCGTTGAATCGACACGATCACTACCATCTCCAACCGTTGAAACTAAACAAAAGAACTGAAAAAATCACAGGCCGAGCTCAAATAGGAATCCGCTTTTGTTGTCTGTTACCTGCACGGCCTGCGCGCGATCACGAAGTCCGGCAGCAAGGTGATGGCCTGCCTCCGGTAGAAGGACAGCTCCGCGAGCCGCCGCGCGCGCGCGCGTCCAGTGGCATGAGCAGGTCAGCCGTGCGCCCGAACCCGGCGCCGGCGCTTGGAGGAGCGCCCCCCCCGTCGTCGGCCGTCTTGAGCAGGTCGGAGTTGGATATCACCACGGGGCCGACCCCCTCGCCGGCCCAGCCGCGCGGGCCAGGGCGTAGGCCACGAACCCGCCGTAGCTGGTGCCGACGACGACGGCCACGCGGGCGCCCAGCCGCGAGGCCCGGGAGCGCGTCTTAGCAGCGCGGCGGCCTGCGCGGACTCCGGACGGCGCCGTGGGAGCCAGGGCCGCACGAGGAGGAGGCACCGAAGCAGAGGAGGTCCGGCACGACGACGTGGAAGTGACGGGACAGCGGGACCCACCTGGCGGCGCCACTGCCAGGTGGCCATGGGCCCGAATCCGTGGATGAGCAGCAGCAGCGGGGGCAGCCGTGGCTGCCCGGCGGCGCCCAGTGTGATGTGGATGCAGTCGCGCTGCCCTGACTCTGATGCGCTGCCCGTATCGGACGAGGTGGAGGCGGGGAGAGATGGTGTGGGGTTGGAGGCCGGCGCCGAGGAAACGCGCCGCGCGATGAAGTCGATCAGCTGGAGGACGCCGAAGCCCATGGCGGCGAGAGAGAGACGGTCGCGTCCCGTCGAGGCTGCCGGCTTCCTTAACCGGTGCAGTGCAGGCGAAGCGAGGAGGAAGCGGTGCGCACTGAGTCACTGACTCTGACGTCAAAAGCAAGAAATATTTGTTCGCATGCGGCATGGCATGCGCCACGCCAGTCAGCCGTGACTGCATTCTTCTAGATGTAAATAAAAATAAAATAAAAATAAAATCTACTCCCTCCGATGCAAAATAATTACATGTTGATTGACTTTTGAAAGCATCAGCGTTTGGACATTTCGTCTTATTTAAATTATTTATACAATTTAGGAAATAAATAAATTATTATTAAAGTATCTCCAATAATAAAATAAGTCATATCAAAATGGATGAAGTTTATATAAAAATTTGAATAAGAATAGGCGTGCATAAACACATATCTTAAAAGTCAACAATGATTGAGTTATTTTAAGGCGGAGGAAAGATATATAGGACAAAAGTGAGTAGCTACATAGGAGCACATACAAATCTGTACATGAATGGACTGAAACTGATTGTCCAGCGATCTTATTACAAACAATCGAGTCGGCTACCATGAACAAATCACCAATGCACCTTTACTGCGAGCTAGGATTAACCGGATGGACCAGGCTACTGAGACGCCAGCAAGAAGTCCAGCATGACCTTGTTGAAGGAGCCGGATCCTCCAGCTGAGGAGCGTGGCCCGTCTTCTCTATGACATCCACTCTAGCGGTCCCGTTCAGAGCCCTGGAGACAGGGTGGAATGTTACAATCCAGTCAGTGTTACTGTAGTACTTAGCACGGGCTGACAAAATCAGTTGGGGAAAAAATTGGCTTTACAGTGCATGGCAAAGTGTATGTGTGAAGAAACCCACTAGAGTTACCTCTGAACTGCAAACGCGCCTTCCAGCGGGAACAAGCTGGTCGTGGTCTCCCCATATAACCAGCACTTCCTGCACAACGCATGCACGACCATGGCGACATTTTGAGTCACAAAGCGCACAGACAGAAGCTCGCCAGAGCGTCATCTGATAGCGGGGAGACAACATGTGTTTTAAGTAATTAAATTTAACGGTACCTGAGATATTGGTGTCACTTGGAACTTGTCGGTGCCGACCGTAATCCCCTTCAGGATATGAACAAAGCCGCTCCCTGTTCTCCGTGAAAAAGTTTCTGATAGATTACATGTAAAAAGAAAAATCAGTGGACAGGCGCCATCAAGGACCACTCACGGAAGAGAACAGACAGACTCCAACCATACCAGAAAGACCAAGGGACCATTCACGATTTTGTCGAGTCAAGCCAGTGGTTGGGCATTATTGACGACCGACGAGTTACACTGTCGAAACTACGTAGGAGTACTCCATAGTACAAAAAAGTAATCACTCGTCTGGTTTCTCCAGAAGTGTATAAAAAAAGTCGTTTTGTAAATGGCTTGAGTCAACATAAATTCTCGTATCTGGGTGGATGAACCCTCTAGCTTCATTATTGAAGCCCTACTTGAACGATAAAGTGTGTCATATCGCTCCTTAAAAGCTGCATCCTGCAGTAGCAGTTTTGCTGAGTTTCCCGTCAATCTGAATCTACCAAAAGGCAGCTCCTGCGGTTGCAGAGTTACCAAACGAGGCCTCAAGGCTAGTTGGCTAAAAGTTTAAACATTTTTCCCTCTCTCCATCTCCATCACATTAAATACGAAAGTTATATGTTTGGAGGAAAAAATAGTAGATAAAAAAGAACTAATTACAATATTTTAGATGTATATTCATGTAGGCGATTCTTTTTCCCTTAGTTACCCTATGATAAGATAATATTTACCACAAAACAAACGAAAAGTCTTTAATGCTCTACAGAGTTCCGAAGGTTACTTTTTGCTAAAATTCCTAACATCTAAAACCAGGCCCGAGTTGTTTGTTTGTTACTACTGCAGAATGCAGTGTTGCATCGCGCCCAATTGGTCTACTCTAGTAGGACATCTAAACTTGGGCACTAGATTAATTAATGGCCGGCAGTTTAGGGTATCTCGTCGGCTGGCCTGTCCATGTTACTTTTGACTCTGGGTTTGTTTTGTAATGCTATTGAAAAGACCAACAATTCCAGATTACAGTAGGATCGAAGACTAGAAGTGGCGTTTACTTTTGTTTAATTGTTTTTGTAATGCCACTGAAAAAACACGAGGAATTCAGCATAGGTACACCTTTGAAAACAAGAGTGACGACGACGTTGACAATGCCACTGAAAACTAGAGTGACGACGTTGACAATGCCACTGAAAACTAGAGTGACGACGTTGACAATGACTCCCGGTACCAAAAGAAACGGTCAAAGAGATTCCGGTGAGCACAAGCACCGCAGGCGCACCTTGATGAAGTCACGAAGCAGGAAGTCCGGCGTCATGAACCGCGGCGGCGGGCGGTAGGAGGCCAGCTCCAGGAGCTTCCGCAGCGCGGCGGGCTCGGTGGGGGAGGAGGATCTCGTCCACGCCGCTCCACCCCTTCGCCGGCACGCTTCAGGAACGCCCTGTCGTCGGCAGCCGTCTTGAGCAGGTCGGAGCTCGCGATCACCACGGACCCACCCCTTCCGGCCCCGGCCGCGCGCGCCAGCCAGTACGCCACGAACCCGCCGTAGCTGGTTCCCGCCACGGCCACGCGCCGGCCCTTCATCCCGGCAGCGCGTCCAGCAGCGCCGCGAGGACCGCGGCCTGCGTCGCCTCCGTCGGCGGGGGCGCCGTCTCGGACGGGCACGAGGTGCCGCCGAAGCCCAGGAGGTCCGGGACGATGACGTGGAAGTGGCGCGAGAGCGGGCCCACCTGGCAGCGCCACTGCCAGGAGGCCCGTGGACCGAAGCCGTGGACCAGCAGGGCGGCGGAGCTCCGGCCCCCTGCGAGCCCAGTACTGGACGGTGCAAGTCGCCCCGGCGCCGCCGTCGGGGCGGTACGGGAGCGTGACGGCGCGTTTTGGTGGAGGCCCGCGCCGAGGCACCTCGCGGCGGGCCAAGTAGTCGAGCACGGGCACGAGGCTCAGGCTGGCACCCATGGCTGATGCCTCTGGCTCTGGTTGTTGGCACTAAAGCGGAGCTACACCACACCACTGGTCCGCTACCTTCAACTGGCAGCCAGAGTTTGGCAAGTGTACAAATGACAAGAGAATGGGAGGCGATGGTTAGCTTTAAAGAGAAGAGAGCGGGGTTGGTGGTGGAGGAAGGGTTGACAAGTTGGTGCAACGCAATGGCCTATGGCATTGCAGATTTGCAAGGGAAAGGTAGTTGAGTGGTCCAATTTTTGATGAGATTGAAAAAATGAAATCGTAAAGAGTGGAACTGTTTCTTTTGCTTTTTGATATATAAAGGGAATGAAACCAAGTATCCTAGGTTCACTTCAAATTTGGTACTTCAAAGATCAAAACCATGCTAAGATAGATAAATTCAAAAACGTGGCCACCCCAGATATGTGGAACACACAGTATATTGCAGATAGAGAGTGGCGGCTACGGGAAGATTTCTGCACCTCCCCTTTGTTTTAAACTTTTTTTTTTTTTTTTTCTTTGAGAGATGCCTGCTCACCAAAAGGGATGATGTTATGTAAAAAAAAGGACAAGGACCAGAATTGATTAAGCATTACTCCATGTTTCTATGGTGTATTTTTCAAGTGGCTGTCAGCGACTAGCGATCGGTCCATCGATCAGCAGTTGACAGCATCACAAAAAGAATCTCTGGAATGTGAATAGAACCATGTGAAAAGGGCAGTCCGTTTATTTAGTAGTGTAATACGTACTGGCGAGACGAAAAGAATAGGGACAGACTGTGCGCATCAGATATGTCGCACAGTATTACAGATGTGAGTGGCGGCCACGGGAAGATTTCTGCACTCCCCTTGGTTTAAAACTTGTTTTCTTTTTCTTTGCTGAAAGAGGCGTGTTCACCAAAAGGAGATGTTATGTAAAAGGAGGACAACAAGATACGGGTACGGCAGCCACAATTGTATTGAGCTTGAGCATTAGGCTTTTATATATGCTGCACAATTGCTTGAGCTTGAGCATTTAGGCTTCTATATATGCTTGCAGAAACTGATTGAGCTTGAGCATTAGGCTCTATATGTGAAAAAGAACCTTGTGAAAGGACAGTCAGTTTAGGAAATACGTCATGGGCCAGAAGAAAGAACAGGGACAGACTGTGTGCGCATCACGGGCCATGGCACCAGACAGAGACAGGTCTCCGAATTTCAGCTCACAAATTCACTTTTTTCAGATATTATTATTGTACTCCTACAAAAACATTCATTGTACAAACAAACAAGTTCGAGCTACGCTTCTGTACTTTTGTACTGATAATCAGACAGAGACAGGTCTCCGAATTTCAGCTCACAAATTCACTTTTTTCAAACATTATTGTACTCTATAAAACATTCATTGTACAAACAAACAAGTTCGGAGCTACGCTTCTGTACTTTTGTACTAATAACTCAGATAGAGACAGGTCTCTGAATTTCAGCTCACAAATTCACTTTTTCAAACATTATTATTGTACTCCTACAAAACATTCATTGTACAAAACAAACAAGTTCGAGCTACGCTTCTGTACTTTTTGTACTAATACTCAGACAGAGACAGGTCTTCAATTTCCCAGCTCACAAATTCACTTTTTCAAACATTATTATTGTACTCCTACAAAACATTCATTGTACAAACAAACAAGTTCGAGCTACGCTTCTATACTTTTTGTACTAATACTCTACAGACAGTTCCTAATTTCAGCTCACAAATTCACTTTTTCAAACATTATTCTTGTGCTCCTACAAAACATTCATTGTACAAACAAACAAGTTCGAGCTGCGCTTCTGTACTTTTGTACTAATACTCAGACAGAGACAGGTCTCCCAATTTCAGCTCACAAATTCACTTTTCAAACATTATTATTGTACCCTACAAAACATTCATTGTACAAACAAACAAGTTCAGCTGCGCTTCTGTACTTTTTGTACTAATACTCAGACAGAGACAGGTCTCCTCAATTTCAGCTCACAAATTCACTTTTCAAACATTATTATTGTACTCCTACAAAACATTCATTGTACAAACAAACAAGTTCGAGCTACGCTTACGTACTTTTACTAACTAGGTAAATGCCCGCATGCTGCAAAATCGGAGCAAAATATTCCAATACAACTGAAACACACATGCCCACCAGGATGCAAATCAAATCAATCATGACCAAAAAAGGAGTCTTATGAAGCATACAATTGGTTGTAACTTTGTTAGCAGACATTAATGGGCAAAAGAACACCAAACTGAAATTTGAATGTAATATTATGTCATTACATTTATACTTCAAATTTTGAAGTCCAATAATCCATCTTTACAAATAATCCAACATAGGACAAACCCAAATTTTGCATAATCTCAATCGAATAATGCTAGTCGAGCTCTCAAGTGGTTTTGTACCATTGTTAGCATAATCCTAAGATGATCTATTGTAGTAAACTATCTGAGGATAGTGTATCCACCAAAAGGTACAATAGAGACATTCAATCATTTTAGTGCATAAGGTCAGTGCCTTGCCGCATGACTTCTTTCTCTTGTGCCTAGTTGCCGTACTCTCAGCACCAAGCAGCTTCACGTAACATCATCGTACCTTCTATTTTCTTTCCCCAACTCGCCATTTGCTATTCCCTTATTTGCCTTCCTGACCATGGCGGCTACTCTGAACATGCTGGGTTTTAGGAAAACCTTAGCCTTTCTTCTAGTTCCTGTGTTGGCACAACTTTAAATACTCAATATGAAGAGCAATTGAAGTGAATAGCTTAGTAAAACATTAAACATTTGAAATCCTTCGTGCAAGTATGGAGTGCAACCAAGCCTAAATAGCTATCATGTTCCATTCTTAGTTTCAAAACATGGAATATTCTGCAGGCTAGTATTCTACAGCTGAAACTCATCATACACCTGCATGCTCCACTTACACGTTTCAGTTTACACTGATTTTTTGAATGGAGGAGATTCAATGCGACAATGTTAAAGAGAGAGAGAGAGTAGCAAACTATCAGAAAAAGAGAGTCAATCAGCGTTAATCATTGGTTACCACAAAAAATAATCCGACAACCTTGACATGAATAGAATTAACAGCTGAAAAAACACACATCTAGGAAGGTCAAACAGGAATCCTGTGTCAAGCGATAAACAGAAGCGAGAGCCTCTTGAGAAGCAGTGCAAATAAACTGCTATAATTTAATTACTCAATTTAGCAAAGCATTATAAGAAAAAGCCTGCTAGAACTACAAGGATAATATGAAGCATTAGCAGAATAGCGATTAGATTTTCATGCACCGTATCCATTTCAAACATATATGAAGCATTAGCAGAATAGAGATTAGATTTTCAGTGAATAAATTTGAGTTTTGAACTGCATCTGTACAAATTGTCAAGCATATATGTGATCCATCATGTGATTTGAGGTTTGACAAAATTGATTTGGTAGCCAACATGCTTATCTAAAACAAACACAACAAAAAGAAGCATTGACTAAAATTCCTTGGTTGTTCATTTCCCCGGATCTGGATCCACAATAAATAACCAGGACTACTAATACTTAATGAAATTTGCTATTTATATTTGAAAATGAAGTTTCCAGGGTATAATCATAACCCAACAAGTTTCCTCAAAAAGAACTGAGTGGAAATATCTCCAATCATAACCCAACAATAACTGCTCCTTCAAATTATTTATAATCCTGTCACCAAGTTTGTATATGACAAATCCAAATTACATCCGAATCCCATCATAAACTTGTCCATTGTAAACTGCAGCCCGAATCAGACATTATTTTACCTTCATCGAAGGGTGTCCATGGTATTCTATATGGCTCCCCATATTCAACCATGTAAATTCATTGAAAAAAATAAAAAATTCATGTATAATATTTCTTCTACCTGAATGTGGAGAATCGAACCAAAAGATCAAGGGTCTCACCTTACTATTATATTTCTTCTACCTTTTTACCACCTCCTTACGCCATTCAGCAATAGTCTCCTGAGTTCATCTTTCACAAATGGTACGTCTCTCTTCTGAACAAGCAAATGTTGCGCCCAACCAAAAATTCTCATCAGGTAAACATGCCAATTCAATGTTTCATATTTAAAAATCATCTCTATCAAACTATTTTTAGCAAAAGGACTTTGTAAAATAGTGAAGTGCCTGAGCAGCATAGCCAACATAACATTCAAAATACCAAAGAAAAGCAAGTTTGAAATGCCCAAGCAGCATGGCCAGCATAAGTGCAGCAAGATCTTCCAAGCAAGGAAACATCTGGTATCCAGAAATCTGGACACGAACTGAACAAATCACTAACAGCGCCAAGTGCAGTTATGCTCCACAAATAGGCAAAAGTGCTAGCTACAGACTTACAGATTATGACTTAGTACCCCCACAGAAAACAAAATAATGCATCAATGCAACTTCAGGGATCAAAATGTATCCGATCAAGTTTTCCAGAGTTTTAGACTCCTGCTAGATTTGAACTGTATACTCTGAAAGTATTGCTGAGCAAAAATTTGGTGAGCAGGTTAGGACCACAAAAGCAACACACCTCAATGGACTTGCTTTGAGTATATCCTCGCTGCGCTGCGGCCTATCGGGCGGATGATGTGGTCGCTTGGCGCCCAGGCTGTGACCAGCGACCGGTCGGGAGGGTGCCGGGGGAGGAGGTCAGTGGGAGGCGTCAGCGGCAGCGGAGTCGCCGGAGGTTGTCCCGTCGGGGATGCACGTAAGGCTGCAGCGCGGGGCGGTCTTCAGGTCGGGAGGGCGGCCTTTTGGGCTGGGGAAGCGACGCGGCCAAGCCCCAGTAGCTGCACGGAGTAGACCCGGTAGAAGCACAGATACAGAGTAGACGGAGCCCGTTCGTTACCGACGTCGGTGGCGAAGGGGGCGGCTGGGGTGCGTTCACAGCGAGGAGGACCTCGCGGTGCCGGGGACAACGTTCCTTGCCCTCCCTCCGCAACTTTGGTAGGGCGGTAGGCTGTTGGGGCGGCGGCGGTGTCGGGGGTAGGGCGAGGGGCGGTGGCTGGCGGCGGCGCGATGTTGAAGGTGAGGGGCGGTTGATGGGAGCGCCGTGGGCACGCGGGAGGGAGCAGCATTGGATCGCCGGGCCAGTTATCGTGGGGAACAGCTGCGGTTGCGCTGACGGGACGGGAAGGAGCTGCACCTACTACGCCGGCGGCGGTTGCGCAACGCGCGTGATAGAGGGGAGGGGTGCGCGGTTGGGGCGCGGTTGGGAAGCGTCGGGAGGGATTAGTTCGGGGGCGGGGTTAATTGCGCCGGGTGAAGCCGATTAGCGCTAAGCAGACGATGACATTTGAGTTTTTTTAAGTAGTATAAGATTAACAGCAGAGAGATTTGTAAAAGGTCCTACACTGTATTGCCAATCTTACAATGTTGACTGTGTTACGGTATTTTTGAGTGGTATGAATGAAGGTTCCTAAAACAAGCACCAAACGAATGAAGTTCGTTTTGACTGTGTTACAGTGTTATTAACAGCAGAGATTTTAACACAAGAAACAATGCGCACAGACCAAAGCAACAGATGCCTGGCCCTGGATTTAGGGTTTTGGCTGGCTGTTGGCTAGCTGCAGTTGGCCAGGATCCAGCTGCCGGTCGGGATATAGGCCAGGGCCAGCTACGGCTGTGGTCGAATCGTGGCCGGTCGCCGCGGGCCGTCGGTTTGGTTCCCATCGGCGGCCGTACGCTTAGCAGACGGAGAGACAAGCAAGAGAAGAGGAAAAAACCTGAGGTGGATTGCTATGACGACCTGTTTGTATTAGTGATCTTGAACGGACCGGACGTCCCTTGCCGCCGCACGACGACCTGCACGGCTTCGATTCACGCAATCGAGGTCGTCTTGGGACACCACGTCCTGCAGCCACCAGCGACCCCAGCCCCTGCTTCGTCCTGCACGCGATCGAGGTCCCCAGGGGGGAGGGCAATTTGGCCTTCTTGCCCCGGCAGTGCGAGGACGAACGGGAGAAGATTTGCCTTCAGCAAAAGCAGCAGGAAAGGAGACCGTCGAATTGTGTCCCGAAACGAAGAGGAGGAGGGGGTGCGGGAGATCGACCGATGGTGGCAGGGTGTGGATGGAAGTGCCTGCAGGAGACCGGGGGCGATCGCCGCGATCACCGGATTTTTAGTTTCCTTCTGAAATAGCACGCCCGACGTGATTGGTGATGGGGGGGCTTTCCTTCTAGGCTTCGCGTGGGGGAGGTGGAGGCGCCGATCGCACGGATGCGAAATTTTTTACCATGATTTTTTTGCTTTGCCCTTTTTGTGCGTGATTTCCTTTTGTTTCCTGAAGACACGGATGGCATTTATGGAACCAAGATCGCTATGATAGGATGACATTTTTTGGGAAGCATTGTTTCCTTTTCACCCATGCGAGGGAGGGTGGGCGTGCCTGCTTCCTTTTCCAACGCATGCGAGGGAGAGGGGTGGTCGTGGCCTGGCATCCTTGCTTGAGAGCCGGAAGGGGCGGAAAATTTTCTTGCAGCGCGAAAAATAGCGTTTTACCGATGTTCTTTATAGGCAGTAAAGAGTAAAGATAAAGATACCCAAAAACGCTGCATGATTGTGGCGTCTGCATGTAGATCATTGCCGCCCGCTGCTTTAATTACAGTTGCCGTCGGTGCGTCGCAGCGTGTGCAATGCAACCATCTGCAGAGCAGGCCTCTTTGCTTCTGGGCCTGACAGACAAAAGGCCTCATCTTACTTCCGGCCAGCGCCTGGCCCAGTTCGCTCGTCCAGGGAGGAACGACTTGATGAAGCGGTTGACGTGGTCGGCACCTCCCGTTGCAGCGCGTGCCCTGCGTCCCTGACAACTTAGCCTCGATCTTCGCCCAGAAGCCTGCATGCATGCCAGTGGAACAATCTGAAGCAAAGTGGGATTGGGGAAAGAGAGGGTTTGGGCAGTGCAGTGCTGTGCGATTTACACTTACTTTGTGCAGCCTGTGGCCAAGATCGACGGGGAACACTCGGTCTTTATCTCCCAGATGATCAGTGTTTCCTGGAAGAGCGACTTTAGAGGCTTGTCGAGAATTTTTATTTTTGGTGAAGTGTTTTGTGGGAGTTCATGTGGTAACTACTGCGATATCATGTTAATTACCTGCGATATCATGTGGTAACTGCTGCGGAAACACAGGTAAGAACCGGGAGGGTCGAAACCAGATCCGTTCTTGAAACTTCGTGCAGCAACTCTGCCCTCTGGCTTCTTTTTGATCCATGCATGAGCTGCCCAAAAGAGTGGAAAAGGCGGTTTGGCAGTAGAAAAAAGAAGGAGTATATATGCTTTTGTAGCGAGACAGAACGTCATGCGTAGTAGTATTGTACGTTCTGTCCTTGACAAATTCGCGGATGGAGATGGACTTGTTTCGGGCCATGTCAGCGGTGTCAAATCAGGAAGATTATTCGAGGTATCCCGTTCCACGTGCACAGAGGGGCCACTGGGTGCGGGGCAGAGGCCCGCATCCAGATCCTTGCTGCGATACCAGGGCGAACGGAACGGCAGGCGCCGCAAAAGCTATCGCCGGCCACGCCCACCCGCGCTCGCGCGGACATGATTGCGACCTGGTTACGCAGCCAGCCTGCAGCTAGCCTTGATGTTCCGCCCTGGGCCTGGCTTGTGGTTGGCATTGCCGCATTGGCTCGGGATCGTCCGTCCGGCGCTTGGAACGCACTGTGCATGCATCTATCAACGGATTCACCATGACGACGACCATCCCAACGCCACCCCTATCTATTCCGTCCTGTCCAGCCGTCCGTGTCCGCCGCTGGATCTGTCCGCAAAGACGCTCTAAGTGTCGCGCAGTTCGCCGCCGTGTGGCCCTGGCCTCCCGCTTGCACTGCGGGCATGCCGGACTGCCGACTCTTTCGTGTAGGAGTCCGGCGCGGCTTCTGCATCTCTCAACGTGGCAGTCGAGTCATCCAAAGTGTTCTGGATCAGGGAATCTTTTGCAGAGGGTGGGGGCCACGTAAGGAGCCAGCGAACAGAGGAACGACGAGATCGCCGGCATCCGTGGGACCGTGACACGCCGCACCAGATCTACTGAACCCGCGTGTTTTTTATTGTACCTTCCCTCGTTCAATCGATTGCGACTTTATCATTTCTAATAAAAATCAATCAATTTTAAAAATTATAACAGGATTGTCGATACAAAGCTACTAACGTTTATAGTACCTTTAGCATTATTATTATTATCTCTTCTATATCTCTGTCTATACACTTGTAAAAACGAAAATGGTTACATCATCATCTACCTGATGATACTAATTCCTCGACCCCTACTCCCATTTTGTGGGCCCCCCATACAGATCGTCATCTACTCAGAGTTGACGCTGGCCACGTTTCTAATCGGCTTCGATACAAAAGATCGAAAGGCCCTTGTTAGTTGTAATTTAGTCTATAAATTACTAAAAAAGAGAGAGGATTAGGATAATTTTTACCTCATTGGGCCTTCTAATAGCCTACATTAATTTCACATGAGCTGTGAGACTAATTTTTACCCCATGGGCCTCTACCCTCAAAACCAACCAAAGCCCTTAAAACATTATGACCGTTCAACTCCATGAGCATATATTTAGTCATAAATTAAAATAATTATGAAATATACATTTTCTAATTAGAGCTTAATATTATCCTTTTTATAAAGTTGATAAACTCAACTTAATCAACTTCTTAGAAAATGAGGAAAAAAAAAACATAAGCGGGTTTACATGACGACATGACATGGATCAAAAGTTCACGCAGCTGTGGTGCGCCGTGTGTGCATGTCTCTACCTCAGTCTCAGTGCACTGTGCACACATGACCTCGAGAGTCGGGGAGGAAGGAGAAGAAAGAAAGCCAATGTACCCGGCCGAAGGATGACCCTACCAAGAGTACCACTGTACCAGACGCAAGCACGTATATACAACGAAAATGCGTACACGCGCAAATAGCATTTTCAAACGATAGCATGTCCTCTAGCAAATGCACCAATTTGGTACTTGGTCCGTCCTGATTTTAACTTTTCTTGACACACCAAATTTGACCAGTCGTTTTATTAAAAAAATTGTGGCTTGATTTGTTAATAATAAAAGTTCTTCAAAAATGATTTAAACATTGAACTAAGTTTAAATAAATTTTTTAAAATTAGATAAGTGGTCAAATTTAAGGTGAAAATTTGGGGGCGGAGGGAGAAGTTCCCCAAGTTTGATTGGTTTGCGAGTCTTTTGTCATCGAGTTATGCATTACTTCCCTTTAATTAGTGCAGTCTAAATAAGTACAATAACTAGAATAACTAACTTGTATATTTATTATAATTAGTACAAGTAAAATAATGATGTGACATTAAAACTAAAGAAGAGTAGTGACAAAAATGGTAGGTTTTGTGTGGATAGAAAAATAATAACGGAAAAGGAAAAAAAGAACACCGAACGAGATGGAGCGCTAACCTGGATGAAGTCGTCAAGCACGAAGTCCGGCATCCACGGCGGGGGCGATGCATGGAGCGTCGCACGAGGAAGCGCAGGCCCTCGGCGGTGTTCGGCAGCAGCGCCTCCTCGACGGTTCGGTCCTCCCGCGCGGCCATCGCCTGCATCTCCTCGGGCGTGGCCGCGACGCCGGTGGTCATGATGACGAGCCTGCCCACGGCGTTCTCTCTTATCGGCGGCGGCCATCCGGTAGACGACGAAGCCGCCGTAGCTGATCCCAGCGACGTCGTAGCGGGGCACGCCGAGGAGGCGCATGCCCTCGGCGGCGCAGCGGGCCTGGAACGCCACGGAGCGGAGCGGCGACGCGGGACCGGGGACTGCGCGCCGAAGAAGACGAGGTCCGGCGCGTACACGTGGAAGTGGCGGGACAGGAGCGGGAGGTTGCGCGCCCACGTCCACTTGGCGCGTCGCCGCCGAAGCCGTGGAGGAGGAGCAGCGGCGGCTTGAGGACGGGGTGGCGGGGCACCAGACGCGGAGCGTGGTGGCGCCGGCGCAGCAGTCGACGTCGTGGAGACGGAGGAGGACGGGGCGGAGGCGAAGGCGCGCCAGAGGTGGAGCGACAGCGCGGGCGTCGCGAACGCGGCCAGGCGGAGGCGGAGGAGCAGGCGGAGGAGGAGCAGCGAGAGGGAGAGCAGCGCCAAGAGCGTGAACACGCTGCCGTGCGGCTGCTGCTTCATGTTCATGGCCGATGCCAGCGCCAGCGCGGTGGCACTGGCACTGCCCGCCGTGGCGGTCGCGCGCATGGACGACGGGACGGAGATGCATCGAGGTCGAGAGAGCTGACGGAAGGGACAAGAATGCCTTTGCCTTCCCAGATCGGTGGGGTTGGACAGCAGGCAGCGCAGCATGTGGGACGGTCATGGGCGCATGGGGCAGTCTATTTAGGAAAGATCCGATGCGCAGCTCATCTGGGACGGAAAGCATCGGCATCCACTGAACACAGGCAGCAGTACCGCCGGAACAAACCGTGCACGACTGCACGGCCATTGGTAAGGAGGTGGCGTGCAGGCGCGTAGGCGTGTGCGCGCGCTTCACTCTAAACCACTCGCTTCACTCCTAGTTGTGCATTTTGACCATTGTGATGAGAGCAACGTTTTTCTCGGTTTTACGGGTTTCCATTTCAATTGAAAAACAACTACGGTGCAGTGACAATGCGCACCGAGTGCACCGACGGAAAGTGCAAGGGGACATCAGTGGAGCCTCGTTCACAGCTTCATGGACTGTCTCTTGTTACTTGCTGCTGAGAAGCCGAAGCTTAAAATAGAAACTGTACTGACTTCTAATTTATTTCGAGACAAAGGAAAGCGATTACTTCTAGTATGTATCAGTGCAGTACAATCAAGAACTTAAGTTATAAAGGGACCCGTGTATTGGAAGATACGGATGAAAGATAAAGATGATGGGAGAAAGGGAAAAAACAAAGGTGAATTAGCGGAGTTTATAAAAGAAAAACAACAGTGGAGGAACAGACACACAACATTCCTAGAACCGACCGGTCGCGCATGATCTGGCCTACTTTCCCTCCAGAGTGTACTCCTTTTTCCAAGATATTTAATTTAAATTTGAATTCATTCAGTACAAAAATATTTATATATTATGTCATGAATCAATATTAAATTAATAACAAAATAATATTTTTCATTTCAAATATGAAAACACAAATGTGTACAAATATTAGTCGAGTGCGTGTTTGCCACCAATATACGAGGGATGACATTCAATAAACGAGATTGGTGTAATATAGCACCAACAAAAAGAAAAAACACTATAACTACAACTTATTCGTTCCTATAATCGATTTGTTTAGATCCGCGCTGCTAGAAGCAGTTTATGCTCAACTAACCCAAAAAGATCCAAACAGAGGGTTAGAGTGGGCTAGTTGTATCTAACTCACACCAAAAAACTAGCCCATCCAAGAGGTACTTTCCCTCCGCCCCCTAATTGACCGTCGCCGTTGGTGTTCGTATCATCACTCATGTGTGGCAAGTTTAACTTGATTTTGTGTAAAATAATGCAACATTTATATTTTTAAATAAATTTATTAAAAAACTAGATAAAAAGCTCTTTCCGATGATTATCAATTACTTAGCATAAATATTTTATATATTTTAATATATAATTGTTTCGAAGCATCGTCTCTAGAAGCGAGAATGACAAACATTTAGTGACGGAGGGGAATACTAATGAGAGCTAGTTCGATTGGCTCCACTAAAAGTACATTTTCTCTCTTCCTCCACCAAATGATTGAAAAGGACATTTAATGTTAATCTAACCCCTCAATCCAAACACCACTAGCTAGTTTAGAGCTAGAGTTAGATCTGTGAAACTAACTTTTATCACTAGCTGAAAGTTAGAGTATCCAAACATGCCCAATATGTGCTTTGCTCTTCTTTCGTTTCTGGTCTTGCCGATATAACTGAGAAACTATTTTGATGCACCTTCTTGCTCCTCCGGTAATGTCTCAACAAAACGAGATTGATGATAAAAAGTGAAGCAAAACCCCTAACATTAAGACAGGACGAAGCAAGGAAGATGGTGAATCGAACGTTGCTATCTGCTGCATTGTAAACAGAAATAGCGATCCACGGTCAATGAACTGAATTGGAACCGATGCGCATCTGAAGTGGCGAAACGTCAGCAGAAATAGGTGACTAGACACAATGACGATGCCATTGTATATCAACGACGATGCCATTGTATATCAACGATCGGGATCCATCTCGTGATTGTCCTGGTATCCAGTCCTTTGCAAACTACACTTAAAAATGTTGTGGCGGTATTCATACATTAACATGTTCGTTTGAACTTATTAACCACGTTTTTATCAGCCATGGTACAATATTTTACTCCCCATAATAAATCATTATCAGCCATATGACCAGCCGAACGAGTAAACCACTTGCTTGTCACTCTTTGCGAATACATCTTGAGCATTTGTAGGGGCGTAGGGGTTGTTACTTAGTCTCCCATCATCTAAAACAAATGTGATCCTAGCTCTACATATAAGAAACGTGTTTTCATGGTTTTATATTTAATTTCTTTTTTCGGGAGAAACAAAACAAAAGTGCAGTGAAAAAAAATGTAAGAATCGGAAACACGATGACGAGTTGACGACCACCGACCAGACAACCGCCAAGGGGCGGCCATCTCCCCGCCTTGAGCGAGAATCGTCTGAGAAGTTTTCAAAGGAAAAGTTCAATACCCCCGACCCTATTTGCACATAGTTGCACAGTCCCTATGAAGCGCCTAATTTCTGCCTTCAACTTAAAACCGTGGATTTTATAGGGGCAGTTTTTGGGATTTCACGGGCCGCTACGAACTATGGTTTTGCTACAGTAACCATATTTTTAAAAATTCATAGTAAATCACAGAAAAATCGTAAATGGAAAATCCAATTTTGTTTGTACTTCACATAAGTAGATCTACACAATGAATATATAATATGGTGTGCTTTAATTAATTTTTTGAGGTTTTCTTAGCAAATCCAGAGGTTACTGCAAACCCGTCGTCAAAACTGCCCCTGTGGATAAAAAGTAGACGGTTTTGGAAGCTCGCGAAATTGGGGACCGCTTCATAATTTGAGGGATTATGCGCACCATGTTCCATAGGTCAGGGCTATCTGTACTTTTTTCCTTCTCAAAAACGAATCATCTCAGCGCGAATCCTAAAGCGGCAAAAAGCAGGTTCGCTTCTTCTCGCCTCCTTTCCACTCCACTCTGTTTTTTCTGGAGGCCCTAAAACCCTTCTTCTTCTCCCCACGCACGCACGCACCCGCCGCCGCCGCCGCTTCCGGGGGTGCTCTGGGCATGTCACCCGTGGCTGCCTCTGCCTCGCCTGGAGACCGCATCCGAACCTACGAAGACTTCGCGCGGTGCACGCGTACCTGCTGGCCGCGGCCGGCATCCCGCCATCGCTGCACCAGAAGCTGTACCGCAAGCTCGCGGACGAGGTGTTCGACGGCGGGGAGGTCTTTTTGCCGTCGAGCCATGAGGGAGGGGAGGCAGCGGCGCCTCGTTCTCCCGCCGATGAGTCTCTGGGAAAGGAGTCGGATGTCTTCCTCGTCGACCACGCGTGGTCCTTCCGCCTCCCTGATGCGCTCAAGCAGGTAAAGTGGCATTTACGCGTGGCGATTTGAGTGAATTCAGCTTAGTCTGTCGAGGAGCAAAGTGTTTGGGGTCGGTATGGCTTTAAGTGTTTGTGATGCATGGCTGGATAATTATTACTCTGAATTTGAAGATTGCCATGAATTCGCCTCAGTTTAATCATCTGCTTATTCCAGTGTAGTCAATAGTCATTTAGCACGTCCCATTTCATTTTTGACAAATTGGAAACGATTATAAGTTATGTGTTGAAGGTGTGGATAGTTGGTCATTCTATATTGTAATTAGTTCAATTCGTCAAGTGGTGGCTAGAATTTCAGTCACCTTAAACTGTTCTAGGCTTCTAGCTAACAGGGTCCTAATTCTCACCACACTACTTGTTTAACAATACAACAATCAGCGCCTTCTTGAACTCCTCTGTTATTATATATGCATCCTCAGCGGTCAGCAAGGAAGAATTGTAGTAGCGCTCACTTACAGGTGATCTTTATGCATGTGTTTGATGATCTTGCAGTTCTTGGAAGTGCCAGGATTGGCTGAAAAAAGGATGGCAGCATTGATGTGTGTGGATTTGGACCGCAGGACCGAAACTGAAGAGGCAGATGAGAAGGATGGTCAAGACAGTGGGAGCTTGGAGCATGTATTGCAAGTAGTCGAGAAAGAAAGGGCTAGAGTTCAGGAGAGGGGAAGTGATTCTGCAGCATGGCTGGAACTTGAAGAACTTGGAATTGATGATGACATGCTAGTAGCCTTGGATCTATCTGCAAAATTTCCGGTCTGATTCTTTCCAATGTACAGGTTCTCAGTTTTGCTCATTTATAATATACTGTTGGGAAAAAAATGGTTACGTGCTTTGTTCTAACGTTCTCCATGAAAAATAAAAAGGTTTAACCTGTGAATTTTAGCGCTTTTGTCTAATACGTAATGTTACTAGCGGTGACTTCAATAAAGTATTTTTATAATGTTTTATGCTAGTTGTCAGAACTCGGGAGAATTGTTTTCGACACGCCCTGGTGTTCAATTTATCTTAACTATTCCCTCTCAGACCGACTAGAATGCGGTAGCTCTCAACCTATGGGGAAACAAGCTGCAGGATCCAGAGAAAAAGTTATGCAAGAAATCAGGAAGTGTGCAAAGCTAAAGGCACTTTTGGTTGAACGAGAATCCTGTTCTTGGCAAAAGGTGAGGGTTTTTTTTTTTCTTACATTGTTTAACAAATACTTCAGTGCATACTTCCATGGCAATTCAAAGGCCAAATATAACTCAATTTAAGATAAACTATCACATTGATGGAAGTTAGTAAGCAACTTGTCTTCCGCATACTTCAATGGCAATTTGAGGCCAAAGAGAAACTCAAGTTGAAAACCTAACATTACATTGATGGAAACTGGGAAGTAATGTATCTTCATGAAATACTTCAAGGCGCATTAATCTTAGCATTCATTCATGCAAATTCTGAAGCCTGAAATGTTGTGTTTTGTGGTCGTGCAATCAATTGATTTAATATATGGATGGATTTGAGGTGCCAAAGGCGGATTTGGGACAGAAAAGTAGTAAAACACTTGCCTGCTCTTTTGCCATCCATGCATTTTGAGCCTTTATAGTATCAACAATCCTAACTACAACAGAAGAGTGGTTATGCATGCATGAAGTTTGGGTCCGGAAACTTAATTTGTCTAAATAACAGCTTTCTAACGCTACATTTGGTTACAATACATGTCTGGTAACAGCAATGCCATGAAAGGGAACAGCAATTCCCTGATTAAGGCCTGTTTGGCACAGCTTCAGCTCCAAGATCTAGGTGTGATCTTTAGTCTGTAGATGGAATTAGAGTGGTTTAAATATTTGCATTTAGTCCAATCTGCAAATAAAATGATTCATCCATATGCTCTTGATGCACCTCTAGCTAGAGATCCAAGATTTCTTGAGCTGGAGCCCTGCCGGAACAGGCTTAAGGAGCAAGGAGTCAGTACTTCATGGATAATTGAAGGCTTCTAGAATTTTACTGTCATGTGTATTTTCAGGTAGTAGAGTCTTTTAATAGCCTTCCAGTTATCATGATCTGACATTTTTGGTTGTCCTGTTGGTCTTGCTAGTATTGACAAAGCTCTTCTAGATGGTCTCTCTGATTGAAATATATAACTCGCATTTTACGAGTAAAGCTGGAGTGTGGGCATTAGGTTTTTGTGCAGACATTGTTGGAGCAGATAATCCCTGTTCTTATCGCGAGAAAGCACAATGTTAGGGAGTATTGAGACTATTGACCTTTCTGATAGATGCATTCATAAGCTACCAAAAGGTATCTAATGACCCCAACTGATTGTTTACTAATGACATGATGCAATTCTCAACGCTTGTACTGACAATTTCCCTCTCTGTGGTGTTAAACCCCCTAGGTATTCTCTCCTAGTAATTTGCCATCTCTGTCAAAATTGAACATCCGTGGTAATCCTCTGGATCAAATTTCTGGCGATGATCTCTTAAAGCTATTTGGTGGATTCACTCAGTTACAAGAATTGGAGGTACTATGCTACAGCTACATATCTTCTTTTGACACATCTTCATGTGTTCTTTTTCAAGAAATTCCCTGTATTCCACTGAATAGGTTCATATGCCTACAATACAGCTTTGATGTCTCACTGACATGCCTAAGAAACATGTCGACTTCGACAAGTTGTGTATTGTGGAACATGCACTTATTCAGTGGCCTATGGTGTTTTTTTCTCAGTTTGTTTTGTCTAGATTCTTTGACAAGGATCACTATAATCAAATTTTACCTAGCAAACTCATTTCACAGGTTGACATTCCTGGCCCTCTGGGAAACAGCGCAATCTCCCATTCTTGAGTCTCTCCCTAATTTACTTTTGATAAATGGTGTGGATTCCTCAAGTATAATAGAGAGTGGGAAGCATATAGTTGACTCTGCATCTTGAACCGCCAAGCCCAGAATGGTCGCCTTGAAGAACCCCCTTGCTGAAAGAATTATTGGTGCAATGTGGTTTTCGTATCTTATGACATACCGCCTTGCTGATGAGGAAAAGATTGATGAAACACCTATTTGGTATGCCTTGATTTCCATTCTTTTCTTATCACTTTTTGAAAGCATGAACTGGTTCAGTAGTAACTTGGTTGATCTCTGCAAAGGTTTGGTCAAATGATCATTGCACACCACTATGACTCATTACTTAGAGTTAGATTATCAGATTATCTCGATTTACCTTTTGCCTTACTGTAAACAGAATGCCTGGACTGTGAGCAGAGGATATTTTGTTAGTCCATACTGTTTTCATTTGATGCTTGGTTATTTATGCAGGTATGTCATGGACGAGTTGGGCTCAGCCATGCCATACAGTGATAATGCAAACTTCAGAGTAGCTCCATTCTTGTTCATGCCAGAAGGAAACTAGACACTGCTATAAGGTATTGACCCTTGATATGGATTTCCTATGACTTATTTAACACTATATAGTTTGCTAATATCCACATTTTCAGTTACACACAATTCTGGGCCCACTCATGATGTTCATACTGGAGAAGAGTGTACCGGGATTTCTTGTTTGGTATTGGCGAGGACAAACAGCGTTCGGCTAGGCTTACAGCTTGGTTCTGCACACCTGAGAACTACTTTATTCAGGCAATTTTGCTTCTGAGCCTATTTTGTACACACAAAGATGCTTTTTTGGTACTGGAGGCTGCAATTTAATAACCTTATCATACCCATATATATCTTTTTCTACTTTATAGGAATTCAGGAGGTACCAAGAACAACTTCAATCAAATAGCATTTGTTCTTCGACAAAAATAGAAGAGACACCTTTCTACCAAAAGTATACGCCCAAATGATGGTCGCGGCACCTTCGAAAGTATATACTGACATACCTCATGTAGAGGAGTTTTTAACACGGCCAGAGTTTGTTCTCAGTAAGCAACATTCAATCCTGTCTTATGATTTGTCATCCTTTTGCTTGAAGAATTTAGCTATTGTTCACACAAGTTTTCAACCCATGCTTGCAGTCCTTTTCCTCTTTTTTTTTAGCCTTCTCTCCTTAACATCTGTACTTGTTACTTGAAAAGCAATGGTTATCTTGTCTGCAAATAAAAAGAATATTCATTTATCTGGATCATCTGAACCTTCAAAATTCTTTTGCATATTTGGTATTATTATTTTATCCAACTACTAATAAGTATTCTGTTATTTCTCTTGTGCACCCTTTTGTGATAGTACCTGGGGTCTATTAATGCACCATGTAATTTATGACTTGCAGTATTGTCAACCCATCTTGTAATGCTTGCAAGCAAAAACCAAATCAAAATTAATGTGATATATAGTTTTTGTAGTATTCTGTTTAGTATGAAACTTTTGTGATGTCATCTGATCAGTTTGCTTCCTTTAATACATTCCTATAAACTTGACAATTAATGGAATTTAGTTGGGTATCTTCCATTATTTCTGCAAATGTATGCATCAGAGGCAACTCTTTTCACACCTGTTCTGTATACCTGCAGCAACTGATCCAAAAGGAGGCTGACATTATCTGGGTAAGCATGCAAGTGATTCAGAAGTAAAGAATGCTGTAGGGCTCACAGACCAACAATACACAAATCAGTTTCCCTTTTGAAGCTTGCTTGGTCATGAAGCACCACCTTCGCGGAGACCATCCACAAGGTTAGTTTCTTTTTGTGTGGTTAGGGACCTTGTGTGGCTTACTGTATAAATCTAGAACATCAACATTGGTGGCATTTGAAACTAAGATCAACTCATGCAGGCTTGGGGCACACCTGAATGGCTTCAACCTACATATAACCTAGAGACCCATTTGTCTCCACTGTTGGTGATTACATTGTGAGAAAACGAGATGGCATGGGCAACTTATGGATCATAAAGCCTTTGGAACATGGCAAGAACAATCGATACCACAGTTACTGGTGATTTATCTGCTATCATCAGACTTATGGAAACAGGCCCCAAGATATGCCAAAAATATATTGAACACCCTGCACTTTTCCAAGGAAGGAAGTTTGATATTCGGTATATTGTTTTTGGTCCGTAGTATCCGCCTTTGGAAATAATATTTCTATCTGATGTTTTCTGGGTATGGCCTGAAATTCTGATGCCGCTGATAAAATCCTTTGTCCATTATCAATTTTGTTTGACTATTGTGTTTTTTTTTTTTTTATTACTCTAGGTTAGGTTAGCAAACAATCAGTACACTTTGGAGAAGACCAGCTTTTTTTGAGTATGAGACCCATTTCACTGTGATGGTAAGATCCAACTCATTCTCGCTTCTATGGGACATCATTATTAGTTGACGCTGAAGATTTATTAATGGCACATTCTCTTGTATGCTTTGGCGGTTCTGCTAAGTCTGCCCACATCTCCTAGCTTATGCTTGTATTGTGATCAGTTGTCATGTTGCATTTAGCTAGTTACCTAACTGTTTCCGCTGATCCAGAATTATATTGAAGGATGAATCATATGAATACACCAGACTTTGTCAAGGAGTTTGAGAAGGAGCACCAAGGTTTTAACATCTTATTCGCTCTCTTTTATGTGACTTGTTAGTTGTTGCATTACTAATTTGTACTTGAACTTTTAGTTAAATGGCTGGACATCCATGAAAGAGCTACGGTCTATGATACGTTGTATCTTTTGAGTCGGGCCGCAGCTGTTCATCCTGAGATGCAGAACCCATTCTCCAGGGCCATGTATGGTGTAGATGTTATGCTTGATAACAGATTCAAACCAAAGATTCTAGAGGTATGTCTCAAGGACTTACTATCTTGTAATTTTAGCTTTGTTATCTTTCCCGTATGGCTTGGAGCTCATATCTTTACGCACAAGTTTTAAGAGTGTTTGCTCGCTGAGCAGAAAAAAAACTTTTAGGTATATTCTCATTTTGTGCTCTACTCGGTATGAATCTACGCACAAATGTGTGATGCAGCTTGCAGCCATAAACATGCTGACATTAAGAATTTACTACTAAATCCGCTTTCAAATTGTAGTTCGCTTTGACTTTTTCAACCCCAACTTTGACCACACTGCCTTATTCAAAATTTTGTGTAAAAATATCACTTCTTTGTTGTGGTTTGCTTTATTAACAAGTGCTCTTTAAGAATGACTTAAATTTGACTAGTTTTGTGCAAATTTTTGAATGAGGCGAGTGGTCAAACTTAGGGTCAAAAAGTCAAACGAACTATAATTTGAAACGGAGGGAGTACTTGTAGTAATTCCTATACTTGTAGTAATTCACTTCACCAGTTGGATTCATTAGCTTGCTGGAGGTGAATCCAAATCAGATAGAAAAAATACAAGTCACGAGAAGGCAGTAACATTTTCAGCCGTTCTGTCCCATGAATAACTGCAATCTTCCAGTTTTCATTTTGATGTGTTTGGACATCTAAAAAAACTCGCTGTGGTGCTGCCTATAGCTACTTAAACATGTATTCTAAACCAACCTGTCCTGAAATGGGATGCAGGTGACATACTGTCCAGACTGCGGGAGGGCGTGCAAATATGACACGCAAGCTTTGGTAGGAAACCAGGATACCATCATCAGGTTTGATTTTTCAACACGGTGTTTGGCTGCCTCTTTCTTGATGAGCAAACAAAATGTATCGCCCCTTTTGTAAGGCACCGCCCGAGAGCCTGCTGTAATATCAGATCTATCACAACATGACATGTATAACCTGCTTGTCAGTTGCCATATGAAATAGACTTGGGGGCTGTTGCTCGTTCGTTTTTGCCAGTTTATTCTCAACGACATGAACCGTGGTTTGCCCAGTCTTGCCGGGTATAGGAAAAATTTTTCTATGATGCTGTTTGTTAAATAGCGCTTCAGTCGTAGAGTGCTAAGCACCTACAGGTTCATTCTTGAAGGCAAGGTAGACCTTACCCCTCTGTTACCTACAAATAGTAACTTCAAAGCATGAGCTTGTATGCTCGCGTGTCATAAACTACACTTCAGTTATGCTGCTACTACTATTTATATACACTTTGCCACACTGCTCACTGAATCTAGGCAGAAGCGTACATCTAGTTTATTCTACCGCCAAAATTCAGAGGAAACAAATCGAAATGGTAGCCATGATCATGAGATACAGCTGATGGTGGCAGCAACGGCATCAGCCACCGAATCCTCCTCTGCCTCTTCACTTCACCGCCGTCTGCAGGTCCGACCCCGACCTCCTCCTGGACTACGCGTCGCCGACACGTCGTCCCCAGTTCCACCTCAACGGCCTGGCCTGCCATCGACCCGTCGTCGGCGCGGGCGGAGCACTTCGCCACCTTAGCTCTGTCGTCGCGTGCGCACCGTCCGCCGCCGCCACGGCGCAGTTCGGGTTCAACGTGACGGTGACGAACCCGGCGTCCTCCCTCCCCGGCGCGCGAACGCACAGGGCCCCGCCATGGCGCGCATCGACCTGGCCCCGGGCGGCTGGGTGCCGCCACACACCCACCCGCGCGCGTCGGAGGTGGCGCTGGTGCTGGCCGGAAGCGTGCTGGTGGGGTTCGGCGGACACGTCGTACCGGCTGTACACGCAGCTGCTGCGCGCCGGGGAGGCGTTCGTGTTCCCGCGCGGGATGGTGCACTTCCTCTACAACATGGACGGGCGGCGCCCGCCGTGGTGCTGTCGGGGCTCAACAGCCAGAGCCCCCGCGCGCAGCTCGTGCCCTTCTCGGCGTTCCGACGGAGCCGCCGGTGCCGGACGAGGTGCTCAAGATAGCGTTCAAGATCAACGGCCAGGACGTGCACATCCAAAGAAACCCTCGGCGGATCATCATAGACAGCAGTACAGTATTTCTTTTCTTGAACATGCAACTACTAGCCCCAAATGATAATGGCCCTCGAGGAAAAGAAATGGGAGGAAAAAAGTTCCGAAACAAATATTTTGGGCCCATCAACAACTCTCTGTTGCACGACCAAGGCCCGGTACGTGTGCACCATGGAGAGATTTTTTTAAATAATATTTTTAATAGCGCAAATTGGTAGACGGGGTCCAAATAGGGCGGTCAAATGGCCGCTACCCACCAGGGGTTCAAATCCCGGTGCTAGACCTTTTCCTGGATTTTCCCAGGGATTTACCCACGTTGTGTATTAAGTGGTAAAATGACGCTCCCATCGACGCATCGGCGTCCTATGGTGACTTCTCTCTCATTGTAATGTGTAATTCTCAAAAAAAAAAATATTTTTAATAATTAATTACAAGTCTGGAGACAATTATATAAAAATCGAGATTGGACTTTGTCGGCTTCTGAGGGGTCGATATGTCCTGTCAGCCCATGGACAGTTGACAGGGTAATTTGCCACTATTTTTTTCGAAAAAAAAAAAAAAAATACATGCAATACTCGTATCTCCAAATAAATTTCTCAAAAATATTCAAAAGATCTTTCAAGTATGCTATAATTATGTAATATAAATATTAATATTTTTTAATATATAATTAATTGAAGTTGTTTCTTAGAAGCATAAACCACATTTTTTTTTTTTTTGCGAATAGGTAAACCACGTATTCTGAGGGGTGTATTGTGTAACACAGAACATGGCCGTACATATACACACACGTATACGGTCCAAGTCACACACGCTACAAGCATCATGTGCATGTCATGCTGATGCACACAGCGGGCATATACTATAGCGACAATCTCTGCGTCGACTTGTGAAGATTTCTGGAGAGGGTATTCCGGCGCAAGTTTCCCGGGCGGTTAGTTAATTTGCGTGCGTTTGATGCCGTTGGAAAAAACGGCGACACCTGCTGCACGTGGCGGGGGTGCCGGCGAGGCCCAGGCAGCAGGGAAGAACTAGCCAGAACGCACGGGGCTAGTCTCAGCAGAAATCTAAAAGCATTTTGTTTTAGCGAGAAAGAGATCGGCGGCCTTCCGAGCAATATATCTGAACTTGTACTCGCCTTTTTAGGGACACCGCTGAATTCCCACGGCATGACCATGGATGGATATCTTTATCTTGCTCGTCTTCTCCTTCTACGCGAATCTTCCATTGACAACGCAGGAAGACCTCGCGCTCTTTCTCTCTTGTTTCGTGTGGCCATTGTTGGTGCAGAGACGCAGCAATGTGTACTTTCTTCTGCGTCTCTGGTCTACGCGAACCGGTGGTGGTTGGCGCCAACGCCAATTCGTCCTCACTTCCGTCGCCGAAGAGCTCGATCCGACTGCTACAGCTAGCGACGCGTGATGTGGAAGCGGACGCAAAAGCGTCTCTGCTTTTCTACGCCCCGGCCGGAGCCTTTTCAGTTTTTCCTATCCTGTCTTTTTGGGAGCATCGATCCATCGTTAAAGGCGAACGAAGGATGCTTTGCGATCCAAGCCAAGGGAGAGCCAGGGGACATGCTTTTCCTCCCAGATGTTTTTGCTCGTTTCATTTCTTGCGGCTGAATTGGCATCGATCGCGTACGTCTGTGTTGGGAAGACGACGACGACGACTAGGGCTCGCCTCATTTGCTTTCCTGTATGTGGCTGTCAGTATATGAATCATGAATGACCGTCAAACAAGGCAATCTAAACGACGCTCAGCGCAGGCGAAACCACGTCGGATCAACAGGCGGCTTACGTGATCTTGTTGTTAGAAGTGTGTGAGGTCATGAGCGCGTGTGTGTGTTTTTTGTCAATTTTGTTTGCTTCATAAGCTGCCGGATTACCAGTCTCTGTCAAACCTGACAGAACAAGATCCAGGACGACGCCAATAAAATCTGACAGGATGCCTATTAGCATAGCATGACAGAGGTAGCTGGTGTTCATAGTTCAAACGGCACGGTATTCTGATCGATCTGCAGCAACAAGGAAAGCCTTGGATTCGCTGGATGGCCGTATGATTTGATTTCTGAAAGGCTCTGTGTCAGAAACCCCCAAAAGTTTTCAAATCAGAAAGCACGAGTTGTGTTCAACTACTACGTGCTGTCAAAAAATTAAAAGGAGATTGTACTACACGGATAGTAACATATACAAGTGTAATGCGACATTGCGACTTCAATCAATCGATCGTTCAACCAATGCAATTGTAGCCTCGACCTAAAATAATACTGATCCTTGTTAAACACACCCTTCTTCTTTGTAAACTTCAACCAT